>JBBMOI010000009.1:8972500-9095000 GCA_038088405.1 Porites divaricata
TTGTCTGTCAACACTTTCGGTAAATCACACAATAAATGACTTTGGCGGCAATCAAACACTTCCCAAAACCACTCATAATACTTCCACACCTAACACGGGCGAAACATCGTCAAATTACGCCGTTAATCTCTCGCTTTCCCCACATAAATCGTCACATGGAACTTTTCTCGACTCGCTGACAATCGATTTATTCAAGATCCCGGATGTAAATCAGCGGTTGAAAAGGACACATATGGCCCCCGCCTAATCCACACAATTTTTTACTAAGTCTTTGGCCTGCTCAGAAATCAGCATGAATTTCCATCTTGCCTAATAGATTTCAGCCCTAGAACCTACTTTGTGAGGCCAAAGACTTGTTACTGCCAACAACAAAGCTCGCAATATCCACTCTTTCCGTCTACAAGCCCGGGATCAGTCTTTCACCCGTGTAGCCCGAAATGAGACGAAATACCAGAAGATATTGGACGCAGCAGACTTTGCAATACGTGAGAATTGTTCCTTCATAAGGCTTAATGATGTCTTCCGGAAAACTTTGCCCAAGGCAGCCAAAAATAAAAAACTCTAAGACAACCCACTATGAGAGCCGAGATCAGTCTAATACGCGCGCTGATTTCCAACTGACATACAGAGAGAATTATGGGAAGTTATGAAAAAAACATTTTTTTTTTGGGGGGGGGGGGTAATATGTTAATAGCCAGTCAGAAACTCATCAAACTCTATCTACTGTGGCCAACCCGTTACCGATTAAACAAATAAAAAGTAACCTCGAAAAAAAAAAAAAAAAATAGGATCCACTACGAGACTCAGTCAGAGGGCATATAAGAGAGATTTCTGTAGCCACGTTTTTGCAAATCCAGACAGATATATATATAATCCGTAAAGTAAAATCACTCAACTCTGATGACCATAAGTTTAATACAAACTTGTTTCGTAGGTGTTACCACCCACTCCTCAGTTATGTAGGCCTTACTGAGAACTCTTTTAAGACCAGATACTCGAACCATAAGTCTTCTTTCAGAGACCCAAACAAGAGACTCAGTACAGAACTTAGTAAGCACATCTGGCACTTGAAGGACGCTAAGATTGGATTTAGCTTAACTTGGAAGATCTTAAAGCAAGCCGCGCCTTTTAATCCCGCTTCACATCGCTGCAATTTGTGCCTGTGGGAAAAATATTTTATTATTTGCAGAGCCGACCTGGCGAGCTTGAACAAGCGTAATGAATTTGTAACTTCCTGCAGGCACGCACGCAAATTCCTTCTTAGCAGCTTTAGAACTCCCGTAGGCAGGCAATAGTTTTTTGATTCAAATTCTGCGCGCGCGTTTGTAGTCGTAACGTATGTTGTAACGAACTTTTTGTTGGCAAATTTATCTGAGGAGTGCCGTACATGTAGTACGGTACGAAACTAAATAGTAATAAAATGCCACGTCGAGTCTCAAGTTGACACCAGACAAACTGGATTATACTACGCTCTAGTCCTTATAAAGCTATTGAGCACTCTGCCGATAGGCGTGCGTACGCATCAACTGGTATATATATAATATGTATATTTTTTAAAAAATGAAATGGAAGATTAGGGTGTGCTGTGACAGTAACCTTCCCTTTTGAGGATTACTTACGTGAAAACAAAAGTTGTGCTTACTTGTCATAAACGTCTTGAAAACATTTGTCAGAGCAGCGCCGTATTCGTTTGTCACCTTGCCGTCCTTGCATTCTACAAGGGAAGCTGCGTACCCAGGAGTCCCGTAGTACTGAAAACTGTATCCTTTTGAATGTTTTCGCCGGTAAAGGTTAGAACATCCCACTGACACGAGTATTTAATATATTTGCCTGTCAACCAAAAAAACATTATTTGAAATGTTACTTTGTCACAACAAAATTCGCATCTAGTAATGCCTACATGTATCTGGTATTAAACGGTTTTGTCAAAGAAGGTCAAATGAGCCTATCCGTGTAACACCTGTTCATCTGAATGTTAAGAAGTCATGAAGGAAATCAAAAAGCAGTTTAGACTATTTCTTGTAACTCAAGAACAAACAATGAAGTAAATGTAAAAAAGAGACTGTGAAAGGAGCAGGTATACAATAACTTGGACTGGATCGCCTCATTAACATGTAAGGAAAACGATGAGCGCTATTGTCATACAGTCTTAATGATTGAAGTTCAATTAGCTACTCCGCACGCTGCGCGTTTTGTTAATGCCTCTATTGAGGGCATTTAAGACAAGGCCGGTTTCTTGTTGAATGTCGCTTATTTGTTTTCTCGATATAAATTTTAGTGATAATTAATCTACAATTGAAGGATATTGACATTTTTGACACTGCTGACTGTGACGTAGGACTTTCGCTAAAATGTATGGGTTTCTTTTTGTGATCGTACTCAGGTTAATTGAGGAAAAGGAAACGATCCTCTTTTTTCATTTTCATTATTTGTATGTCATAAGTGGCCTTCAAACTACCGTTCCTTTTTACGCTGAGATTATCGTTAACATAGCAACTGTTTCAGAAAGATTAACAATTAAGGACAACTGGACATGATAGTGAAATATATTCTCAATACCCAGAGAAAACTGTGAAGCAAAATTAGTTTCAAATTTGTGATTTAAATATATCACAACAACGTTCTAACCAATAAGGCCTGATTGACACAACGTAAATGTACCTCGGAGATAAAAAGAGAGACGTTCTCGTGCAACTTTTCATTACAAAACGAACTTAATTCTGTAGCAACATTTCTCGAAGCAAATATAAATCCACAAATAATACAATCACTTGTGTTGGAAAACAAGTCTAGAGACTGGTGAAGGTGAGACTAAAGTGTCAGGCAAAATAACAGAGCAAGTTAGAGATTCTCGATTTTGGATTGCTATAAAAACAAATAGATAAATGGAAACCTAACTACAACCTGAGCACAGTATATTCTTAGAGAACTAATACACACATTACCCGCTTCTCCAACATCTTCCGTTGATCAGTGGGATTTATCTAGCCCATTCTGCTTATGGCCTCCCAATCAGTTGCAGCAAAGTTAAAAGCAGTTCCACACGACTTACAGGTCTTGCAAGCCGGTGGACACTTAATTTGACAAGAGGTACATGTCTAACAAGAGAAAACAATGAACGAAAAGGTAACCTTTCTTATTCTTAAATAAAAAATACATCAACAACTGTATCATTATAACGTTCAAAAGCTGCACCTGATATATGCACATCAATATACAACAGACTGACACAACATTACTTAGATCTTGGAAGACTCTTAATCCGCACTGTTTTTGTTTTGATTGACCTTAAAACTGAACGTTCGACATGATCGACCATCGCAAAAGCACGTGTTTCGTTCGTAGCATATTTGCATGTGTGAGCGGCATTTATTACAAAACAGAAGAGTCTAGGATGGAGTAAAACATCGAAACGATAATGAACATTCGAGTTCGAAGAATCCATAAATGGGGCTAAATTTTCTTTAGGCTAAGTTAACCTCAAGCCAATGCAGCCAGCGGTGTTCCCTTATTAGCATGCGTGACATGTGGGGTGGCCCACTTGGGGGTTTCAGGGCTGCTATCCTTTTGGATTATTTTGCAAGCTATTCTAGCTGATCGTTGCGGATCACCTTTTTGCTTTGTGCTGGCGAATCTTTGCGGATTCTTGCTTGGCAAATACTTCATGATGTCTTCTCGTTCGACTCGCAACAGCCAATCTGCAACTCTCGATGCCTTATCCGTCGCGGTTTTGGCGGAACCATCTTGTGCTTCGGTGATCGCTGATCCGGCGGCTAATCCTCCTGGCCCATCTGCCGCTGCTCCTCGTGCTGTCGCGGCCGTTGGTGTTCAACAAGATCAGCCGTCTCCTGCCTTTCTAGCAACCGTTGTTCAAGCAGTAAAAGACGCTTTAGCTGCCGACCGAGCACCGGCCTGCTTGGTTCCGAGCGCCAGTTCACAGCCTTCGACTGCAACCACGCTTGGGGGCGTTCCTGTCTCTTCGAGCAACCTTGCTTCCCAAGCCTCGGCCTTTTTTACCTCTGCACGGGCTTTTTACCCACCTCTGCGAGCTCAGAGTCACAAGGTAGGCCTAGTTATGTTGTGCCCTCCTTTACTTCAACTTTTCCGATTTCCTCACCAGCGGTGTCTCTTCCCTCGTGTGCTTTTGGGACTTCCTCATCAGCAAGCGTGTCCTCGCTTTCATCCCTTCCCGCGCTACAGCAACCATTCGTTGTTGGCCCGGGTTTCTCGCCCATCCCGGCTAAGCTGGTGGGCCAAATCGTCGCTGGCAAATTCATCGACTTGAGTGAGCTGCTCTCCTCGAACATTGCTTCAGCGGAGCCCGAGCCTCAACTTTACTTTGAAGGACGGCTTGTTCTCAAATCCACGCCAAAAAAGCCAAAACGGCGCATAGAAGATATCACCAGCTGGCTGGAGGCCTTTTCCATCTACTGCCTCATTCTCGCTTCCCATTTCCCTCATCGCTGGAAAGACCTGATGAACTACCAGCTACTTATTTTGCGTACGCACCGACAATTTACTGGTCGGGTTTGGTTTACATATGACCGTGCCTTTCGCGAGCACGCGGCGGCTACGAATCTAACCGACTGGTCGTCCATCAACGTCCAGCTTTTTAATTTCCATGCCGCGGGAGCGGCTGTACGAGCCTCCAACGCTCCTGTAGACGGTTCTCCCGAGCCTCGTGGATCTGCATCATCGACTATTATGTGCAAGTCGTGGAATAGGGGACGGTGCGTGGCCCCCTATGCTTCATGCCGTTTCGCCCATACTTGTTCGAGCTGTTCTGGTCCGCATCGTGTTAGTGCTTGCCCTGGCCAAACACCAAACCAACCCAATGACACCGTGAAGCGGCGTTCTGCCTCCCCTTCAAGTTCCAGGAGCAAATCAAGGCGTCTTTGAACTAAAACAATTGCTCGCTTAGAGTTTTCCGAGAGCTCAACTCTCTGTGTTTTATTGCTGTCATTGTTCCCTTGCCTAGTTTACAACCGTCCTCTTTTGAATTAAAGCTTGTTGGTTCAGTTGCTAGTTAATCTGTTTGTTATCTTGCTGTCCCCCGTCCTATTACATTATATTCTCTTTATCTTATTTTTTAGGGTCACTTCCCCCAGTTTCGTCCGTGACCCCCCTGCAAGCAGTTCAATTTGCTCTGGAGCTTCAGCATCATCCTGACCGTCAACTAGTGAACTATGTGTTGGATGGGATTAGTAATGGCTTTCGGGTGGGGTTCTCCCCGACGCACAAGCTCAAGTCTGCCAAGAATAATAAACCATCTGCGCTACAGCAAGCTGCAGTGGTCGATGAGTATTTGGCACATGAAGTTTCCTTAGGCCGGGTGACAGGCCCCTTTACTTCCCCCCCTTTACCCAACTTGCAAGTTAGCAGCTTAGGGGTTATTCCAAAGCGGGGGCAGCCGGGAAGGTGGCGCCTGACTGTGGACCTTTCTGCCCCTGGGGGGGCTAGTGTCAATGATGGGATTAATCCTGACGAGTTCTCCCTTCATTATATCACTGTAGATAAGGTGATTCATCTAGTTTCCCAGTTTGGTCGAGGGGCACTTATGGCCAAGTTTGATGTGAAGTCCGCCTACCACAACGTTCCGATCCATCCACTGGATCGGTACTTGCTGGGAATGAAATGGCGCCATCATTTTTATGTGGATTTGGCTCTCCCGTTCGGCCTTTGCTCGGCACCCTACATTTTTAATTCCATTGCAGACTTGGTGGAGTGGATCCTTATGAACAATCATCAGATCCCTGACCTGCTCCACTATTTGGATGATTTTCTTACTGCTGGCCCCCCAGATTCTCCTCAGTGCGCTCGCAATCTTACGGTCGCTTTGGCCGTTTGTGACCGTCTTGGTTTACCTCTCCACCCTGGTAAGTGCGTGGGTCCTTCGTCGGTGTTGACAGTTTTAGGCATTGAGCTGTATTCTGACCTTCAGATGGCACGCCTCCCTGAGGATAAACTCCAGGCTCTTCAGGGGGTAGTCCACTCTTGGCTCCCCCGAAAATGGTGCTTCAGACAAGAACTGGAATCTCTTATAGGACACTTACATCATGCTGCAAAAGTAGTCTGGCCTGGTAAGACCTTCTTACGCCGTATGATTGACCTACTCTGCTGCTTTCGGAGGAAGGATCATCCTATCTGCTTAAACAATCAGTTTCATCTTGACCTGCAGTGGTGGCATAAGTTCTTGTCTGAGTGGCATGGCGTTAGTTTTTGGCTTTTTCCTGGCCTATCTCCGGAAGTGGATATTGAACTTTCCTCGGACGCAGCTGGCTCCTTGGGCTATGGGGCCTTTCTGAGAGGCCTTTGGTTCACGGGTTCGTGGTTTTCTTCCCAAGCACAGCAGTCCATTGCCTACAAGGAGCTGTTCCCTGTGGTCGTTGCTGCTCACTTCTGGGGAGACGTGGTGTCGGAGGCATCTCTTGTTTCACTCGGACAATGATGCGGTCGTGCATGTTTTGAATTCGAGAACGTCCAAAATTCCTTGCATTATGCATTTATTGCGCCATCTTCTATTGTCAGCTGCTAGACATAGTTTCTCCTTTACTTCCCAGCATGTACCGGGGGTCAACGACCAGGTTGCTGATGCATTGTCTCGTTTTTTACAATCAAAGACTCTTGTAATATCCTATAATAATAATAATAATAATAATAATAGTTTATTGACACTTCTAGCAGATAATATAACTGAATAAACAGTGAAATTTACAAAAATTTACAAGATAATACTAATAACCATTTACAAGCCCAATGATCAATAATACAGTAATTGAATAATTGTATAATTTATCCAAATCTAAATGTAAAAAAGTCATTCGCTCTCTTAGTCTTTTTCATTGCTCTTGTTGGTATTGTATTCCCGGGCTGACCTTAATTGATATGGTATTGTTCTTATTGTCTCTTGCAGAGCCAGGAAAGATATTGGGTGGCTCACATCCCTCATATCAGCCATTAGCTTTTGACATAAAAGTTCCCTACGACTAGTTAAAGATGTAAGATTAGCCTGATACAGCGCTTGCTGGTAGCTAGAGTTAGGAAACATTATTCCCAAGGCTCTTCTTTGTATTGATTCAATAGCGTCAGACAGGTATGCAGGGATATCCTGCCACACCTGCACAGCGTATTCTAATACTGACCTAACATTACATAGGTATACTTTTAGTATGTCTTTTGGCATTACTCCTGCGCGCTTCAATAATCTAAGCGCATACAATCTCTTAGCTGCTTTGGCAATTACGTATTCAGCATGCGCATTCCATTTAAGGTCATCACTAATTATAACTCCTAAAAGCTTATATGTTCGTACACGTTCTACTTCTTTGTTTCCAATAGATATAGGTCGTAAAGTTGTGATTAAATTTTTCATGAAATCTACATAAATCTCTTTACATTTCTTTGGATTTAGCTTCATCTTATGTTCAATACAATAATCATGAATTTCTCGGACAACTATATCTAGTACACTAATGGAGTTCCTTGGGATAATCTTGAATGCAGTAGTGTCATCAACATACTTAGTACGCATATGCCAGTTCTTGAGCAACTTGTTTATCATGACAGCAAAGAGTGTTAATCCTAGTTTTGTCCCTTGTGGCACACCTCCGTTGACCTGTTTCCATGGTGACAGGGACGAACCAACGCGCACAGCTTGAATTCGATTGGTTAAAAAGGACCGTATCCAGAAAAACAAAGTTTGATCGATATTAAAGGATTTGAGCTCATCTAATAATACTGAATGGTCTACGAGGTCAAAACCTTTAATAAAGTTTGCAAAAAAGATTCGGACTGAGCAGTTTCCTCGAATCGATAGCCTCATGTATTGCTTGCATTAAGTAGATGAGTGCGTGCACAGTTGAGAGTCCATGGTGTGCGTATTGGCGTGGGTCAATAGTGTCTGACACCTGTCCCAAAAGCCTTTTGTTACTAAAACCTTCTAATACCTTTGCCAGGCAACTTGTGAGTGCAATTGGTCTCAAATCTGACTTAATGTCTTGAGGGGGGCAAACTTTAGGAACTGGTGTAATAATTGACTTTTTCAGAGTGTCAGGCACACTCTTACAGTATGTACAATGCTTTTCTAATATAGCAGCTGTGAATTCAAGAAACCTCTCAAATTCATCTGAACTTGAGTTCCATTAACAGAACACAAGATAAAAAAAGCAATGGTCATCCTTCTACCATTTAGGCCTGCCAAGGGTTAAATTGTTTGCTAAACTGGAATATGTTTTCTTGCAAAATAAGATCGAGTCTATACTAAAGATCACTAAAGGGGTTCATTCGTAAGGTGAGCAAGAAAACATAGGCAGGAAGGTCTTGAACACATAAGCAAGTAAGCAATGTCTGACACACTTCCATTTCAACTGAGTTAAAGTCACTATAATTATGAGGAAACTGAGACTACTCAATTGGTCCTGAGAAGAAGCCACATTCTTTGATGATACAGCAGGGTACTATGGTTACAACCTTGCTCCTGCTATTTCATTATTGTGATCAACTACTCTCTGCATCTGTTCCTTGACAGCCTAAATAAGTGAGGTTTACTGAATCAGCCTAATCAGAGCAGAAGACAACCTGCTGTTTGCGAGATCTTACCAAGCTTGGATTCACAAATGACCTAGCACTTGTAGCAGGACTAGAAGAGGTTAGCAGAACTTGCTGTCCACACATTAATTTCATTAGGTGCTTTTACTCATCATTGGGCCAGTAGTGAACAACCAGCAGCCATTCACCAGTACTTTGAAATCCGAGATGAGCTCTCAGTACATGATGGTGTAATATTCAAGGGCCAGCGATGCATCATACCGCAGACCCTAAAACAAAAGATCAAGCAGAAGTTACACTACTCTCTTATTGGGTCCAAGGTTGTTTATATAGAGCACAGGAGACAGTATACTGGCCAAGCACAAAAACAATGAACGAGTAGAAAACACAGTCAAGACTGCAAAGAGCTTAATCAAGTAAGCCAAAGCATCAGGAGCCGATTATTTTCTTTCTCTACTAACCTGGAGAAACACCCCAACATAGGGGCTGAGCACCTTGCCAGCTCAGCGTATGTTTGGGTGACATACGCGAACCCACCTTGAAAGAGATCTGGCCATTGGTGAAAGGCGAGACAGTGAAAGTAATGCCACTTCTCTGTGACAAGAGCCAGACATGGTTCAAAGCAGAAATAGAAGAACTAGCAGATGTGCGATCCTATAACATGAATCTGACAGAAGATGGGAGAATCCTCCGCAGAAACCGCAGACATCTCTGCAGGAGCAGAGAGCCATTCTACAGCTCACAACCTAGTGAGGCTCCTGTAGCCCTGCAACCCCCAGATATGGTCGCCTATCTAGAGAAAGTCCAAACACCTCACCCAACAATTAAAGGGTCAGTCATTCCAATCAGTGCCATCTTGGGGGGACCAGTCTAATGCTTTCACTAGTTACAGTGTATTAAGTGCATGTCCACTGTGCAATGAAGTTTTTTTCTATTTTCATTTCATTTGTTAAAAAAAAGAAAGAAGGAAAGGTGTCATGGTAAGCCTGTGGTGGTACATTGTAACCCACATGACCTAAAAAACAGGTGCTTTTGTAGTAGCTTTGAGCGGTCATTAAATATTGAATTTGTCTTTATTGAGCATTTGAGACTGCTATCGTTAGACTAAGCATAAAATTGTGCAGAGTCTCTGAGAGCTTTGATGTTGTTGAGAATTTAATGACAGCAAGTGTCTTCAGTGAAAAGTCAGTCTCCAGAAAAAATGCATAATTTTCTTCCTGGTAGACCTTCTTTGTTGCATGTGACCACCTGGAAATTCTGCACAATTTCCAGATACTTCTTGTGCACAATCAACAGCCACGAAGATGTTTCATTAGGCTGGTAGAAGATTTAGAGTGATAAATCATCTTATCTTAACTTTATCGAGTAGTAAATGTTACTAGCTAATGCATTTTCATGCACACCATAAAAAAGACAACATTTATGCAAAGGACAATATTTAACCACTAGTGCATTACAGGGAAAATATATACATACATTGTATCAATGAAGCTTATCAGCCAATCCAAGCCTTTGTTTGCTTCTTTTGAATCCCTGGTTTTCTTTCATGCCTGTAAAAAAAATTGAAAATGAAAAGAAAATATAACTCAAGAATTGTTTTTTTTTTCATTAACATTCTAAAATTCATGGACAAGAGAACTTTTATTACACGTCTAGATATAACCTCATGATAAAATTATGACAAGATGTGAGTTTGTGCTATCAGGACAAAGCAGCAATTGGCAGAAGTCTGTATTTAATTATTCTGAACTTCAGAAGTACACGTATATTAAAAAGTATAAGAAGCCCGTGTGTCTAGACTTTGTCGTTTAAGTCTGCTTTGTTGTGTGAATTGTATATTTTTGCCTCCAATCTCAACAACTAAATATTCTTAGTGAATTGCGCAGATGTCCTTTCTGATGGATTCTAATGTTTTTTCCAGTTCGTCAGAGTTTCTTGAAGCTTTTAGTACAGGAAGTTGAGCACATGCAGTTTCTATTACATAAATAAACAACTCCCTGATACATTATGTACATCTTTATCAAGAGAACATTGAAGCAAATAGGATTTTCAAGAATAAAATTGAGGGCAAGCTGAGAAAAATGCCCGGAAATTTATCAGAACAAAATTTATTTGGTTTTCATCGGTTTATCATGTCATGTGATGATCTCAGTGCTTGCACAAGTTATGGGCATACTGTACATACTCTTGTTGGCTTTCATAGGCTACATTAACAAACAGCAGAATATCAAAATCTACATGTACTCATTAGAATCTGATGAAATTTGGCAAAATTCCTGTTAATATAATTCCACTTTATATGAAGGAAACATAAAAAATTAAAGTTGAACAAACTTTAAAGAGTTTGTCACTACACAGTGGCCACAACTCTTATGGCAAAAGTTTGGAAAAATTAAACATAATACCTCTCATTGCTTATTGGTTACATTTACATGTACCACGTGAATAGGAAAATGGAAATTAGAAATGTTGATGTCGGGTAAGCAGGCATTTTGTGGGGAGGAAGGATATACAACTCCCCTGAAAATACTGTGAGGGAGGCTAGGCTACAGAAACAAAATGAGACAAATTTTTGCAGGAAAAAGCTGAGGATAATAAAGGTATGGTATTTAATACTGGATAATTAATGAGGGAAGGAGAGTGGAATTTATCTAACTCACCTATTAAAAAATCTTTGAATAAAGTTGAAGTTAAGTTGAAGTTAAGTTAATCTACATTTTAGCATAACTCAGCTGACTAACATGGTGCTCTGGCAGTGCACTATTCTTCATAAAACAGACCAAACCAAGCAGTGTAGATTTTAGTTACAAGTACACTGTATGAGTACATTTGTGTAAGGTCTTCAGCATGCACAGTTGGTACATTATTTAATAACAATTGTTTGATATCAACCTGAAACTACATAGCAGACCAAAGTCCTTTTTATTTGCCTCTTTCAAACTGCCCATAATACACCTTGTTTACCCTTGTTTATATGATACACAGTGACTCAAGTATCACATGTCTTGGAGGAATATAGGAGGTGGCTGAACAGCATGACAGTTCACAATGGTAACTTTAAGAACAGGAATTGTATACAGCCCCCACGACTATAAAGAACCTGCATTTTTCCATGTTAGTCTAAACAGGCAGCCTCTTATAGAAATGGTAGTTAATTAGCACATTAGTTAAGGCTATTTAGGTTCTTAAAAAGGTTATTATTTTCTGAAGAAAAAAAAAAAGAAATACAGGTACAGCTAAGAGTATTTAAAAGTGATTCAACTTATTATTAACTGGCTTGCTGAAAAGTGGGCCGAGTTCATAAAATGCCTCCAATTTTTTCTCCGGTGCATATTTCTAGCAATTATACTGGAGGGGGTGTGCCATCCTACACTTCAATTCCTGACCCTAGACTTATTTCAGACCAATACCTATTAGGCAAATGTAAGGCAGTACCCTTCCAAGATTTTTTGTTCACAGAACAAACGCTATCAATAATTATTATTACTAACTGACAAATCGAGGGGGGGGGTATTCCTGGGAATTCATGGTGGGGGGAGGTGTGTTGTCTTGCTCTCCATATCCTGACCCCATACTTTATTTCAGATCAATACCTCTGAGACAAAAATAAGGGAAAACTCCCCCAAGAATTTTCATTGTCTTTACTTATGGTGATAAACACTACTGGCTGTGATAAATGAAGATGTGTTTGAGGCTAGAGTACTATGCTTTTTCATTGCTCCTTCAAAAGTTGCTACGATGAGTACCTTTTGTGATTTTTCTTCACTTTTTGTTAAAGTTTAAACCTTTTGATGAGTTTTTTCCCTTCCAAAACGTGATTGCAAATCACTCTGTGTGAGTAAGTACATCCATTGAATAAAGACATCGCTCAACCTATCATTGGCACTTTTTTCAGTGCGTTTTACAAAAGATAGTAGGATGGGTCGCTTTGAGGTTTGTCATTGCTCTATGTTGAAGTAGAATGTGACAGCCAATGCCTCTTTTTATCTTATCGCAATTCTTCCTCTGCATGTGGAAAGGAATGTCCCAGAAAATGTGTTCATTGACTAGATCAACATGTCAAAAAAAAAAATGGGTATATATTCACTAGGAGAGTTAGAAAGGCTTTAAATGCAATATCAGACAAAAATGAAACTTAACTTTAATTCAATTTGTTAGTTTTAAGAACCTGAATTGAGAAATGTACTGCTTGTTAACAGCGGTTTATGACCAGTAGAACAACAAGAATTTTTGAAATTTCTGGTTAGGTCAAATCAGTCAAGTTATGCTGTCACACTTTATTTTGGGGGGCAGAGGGATTGGCAGAGGGGTGCATGAAAAATTTAATAATGCTTTTTGCTTCTTGCTTAGAATGTCTAACTTGCTTACTTTTTTCATAAAATTATGTTGGAATTATGTGAAAAGTCACAGCCTGGTACTCATTTTTCTTGTTACAAAAGTCTTTCAAAAGGGTACAAAGTTCAGATGAGTTTATGTTTAACTCTCACCTGAGATGCTATGCCATTAAATGGTCAGTGACAATGTGGTGGCCTTGACAGTTTGCAAAGACACCCTCTCCCAGGAAAAAATATCTGCATACCAAATTAGAAGTTATGTAAAAATGACCATAAATTAAAAAGAGGAACTAAAGCATTGACCTCACTGGCATATAAATTTCAGTTGGAGTGACAAGGCACCTATGTCTCCAAAGAGAATTCTGAATGTTGACTTATCTGATATTTACCTAGGTGTACAGAATTTTTTCCACAGATTTTACACGTAGAAGCGGTCAGCAAAGATGGCGGACATGTTTTGCTTACTGTGTGTGATACGTCTTCTGTTCACTGCTTAATGCAGATTTTTACATCATTTTTCTTTATTTTTTGGTGTCTCCATGCGTCCGTTTATGTAACAAGCAAAAAGCCATCAAACGACAAGCCTTCTCTAAAGGACCTTGAGTCACTGTTCGATAGCAAACTCAAGCCGATTCATTCCAGGCTAGACGACCTATTCAAAAAAGTTGATGACAACTACAAGGCTCTACAAGCAAGACTTGATTCACTTGAGGCAAGGAATGCGAGCTTAGAAGCCGAAAATGCTAATCTGGAATGAACTCAATGAAAGATTCAAGTGTTGTACTTCTAATCAATTTAAAAAAGAACTAACTTCACATTTCATTAGTCTCTATTAATCTTTACTGATATTTTGATGGCACATGTATCTATCTATTTGTTTTGTTTTGTTCTGTATATTTACTTTGGTACCAAGTTTCTGATATTTATGTGTACCATTGTATTTGTTGTGCCTCTTTCCTGACTCTCACATTTTTAATTATCATAATTACCATCACCCAACTAGTTTAGCTTTTTAGTTATTTTGAGTGTCCCGCTACTATGTAATTATAATTATAATCTTGTAAATTCTTTTAGTTGTTTACAGTAGTAGGAATAAACTGTTGTTGTTGTTGATATGTGAAATTCAGCATGATAGTGAGTCCAGGACTATATTGTAGCTCTTATGCTGAATTTTAAAATACAAAATCCCTTAACGGACATCCTGCTACACTGTATATTGGACAACTAGAGCTGGTCCCTGCTTTACTTTACTCCCTTTATAATTAAGATTCTCTAAAAGACCGACATCTCTTTAAGACAGACGCTTTTTTCTGATCCCAGAGGTGTCCATTTTAAAGAGTTGGGCTAAACTGCACTCACATTTCTTCAGGGGCACCCAACGGCAATTTTCGGAAAATATCTATTCGGAAGACGATTTGAGATCTAGAATTTTCGGAACATTTGTTGTAAAATTTCTTGCTTGCCTGCCTCCCCAAGGATTTTCGAACATCTAAAAACTGACATAATTACCCATTTTTAACGGATTTTTACCCTAAAAAAGGCCACCTAGAATTTTCGGGAGCCTTTTTATGGCTGAAATTTTCGAAAAAGTAAGTTTGGATCCCTATATTTTTTGGATCACTATACTTTTAGCTAGGAAATCCGAACAGATGAAAAGTTTTTAGGGGATAAAAATATGCCTATATCTACCATTTAAATACGAAAATACGTTCAATAATGCTATGTTAAGTGGTTTCGAACTATATCCTCGTTGGGTGCCCCTGTTTCTTGCAGAATTTTGATCCCAAAAAGCCTAACAGCGTCATCTTCCAAATCAAAAGCAAAACACATCCACATTGAATTTCCACATTATTATTCTTAGCCACTTTCAGAGAGTCATGCAGTCGGCTGCCTGAAATAAATGACTGCACTAATCCCTAAACTTGCTATTTGGAGGGCCCTCATATATACAGGAAACTCTTTAACCTAAACTTTGAAATAGGTTCTCAATTTCTAAAATCAAGTGTTAATATATTATTTTCTGAAGGAAGACTTCGAAATCCCCATGAACAATGCTTCAGTTTTTCTTGTTATGGTCAGTTTTTACATGCCCGGTTCGGTAAATAAGCTCAATTTGCTTACAATTTGCAGCAAAATCAAAAAAGCTCACAACTTCACGATCTATAAAAACAAGAGCTAGCCTAGCTTGAGCTTATCTGCACCATGACTCTAATCCTTATATAAAAAAAAAACCTTTTGATCGTGAAAGAACTGCAAATAACACCTTACCTCAGAAGCTCGAAAATCATTGCATCTCTTCTTCTTCTTACTGGATCATTCTTCTTGCTACTGTCCCCCTTCCAACTCTTTATTTGGGCACGAGTTCTAGCTCTCCAAAATATGAACATATGCGTTGACCGAGGAAAGTTTCGAACATAATTCGCACTTCTGTAAAATTCTCCAAAAACCCATCAGCCAAAACGATGGATCAGGAAAACGAAACGAACAAAACTCATACTACAGCCCTCCCCTAGTTGGGAAGTCAAATGGTGAAGACACGATCAGAACGCACTTTGATTGGAAGAAACCAGGGGGGGCTGGCAACGGCCTTTGATCTTGCCGCTTTTCGGCTTTCCTAGTCTGCTACACAGCCGTTTTTAGTGTGGTCACGCAACGCTCCTCCCGTTAGTGGGGAGGAGCGTTGCGAAACGACACTAAAAACGGCTGTGTAGCAGACTACGGCTTTCCATGAGGTCGACCTTAGATAACAACGACCTAAACCAGATTGGACACCTTATGAATTTTACACAACGCATTATTTCGGTAAAGGAACGAATGAGGCTATAATAGCTGAAGAAACCAAACCTACAGAGCTCCAGTTATGGAGAGAACACAGTAGAGAGTTAAGCACTGATCTACAGTGATTGGGGTTAAGCACTGAACTGAAAACGGGTAGCTTTCGAATATTGTAGTGGGGTACGGCATATATAAGAACATGACTGTATATTTTAAAAATTACTGGATTTGGCAGCTAGTCCTCGATGGTGTAGTGGATATGGATGTAGGCTATAAAGCAAGTGACCCGGGTTCAAAGCATCACAGTGGAGTTTTTCTATTTCACTTTTATATTACACAGTAAAGTTGGACTTAAGTTGTTCTTCATGTAATTTTACTGAAAGAAACAATCTGGTTTAGATCGTTGTTATCTAAGGTCTTCCTTTCCATGATCGCCCCAGTTAAGAAATCTGTCAATCATCCGAGAACCGTAGCGAGCATGCGCGTAACGGGTTGGGAATAACAACAACAAGTTCGTCTTCGCAGTACCCTGCTAGCAGAGGCTTTTCCCTTGTGTTTCTCAGCGTTGTACTGCCATTCTCTTTGCGGTTTTGGTTGCTCGCGTTTTGTTTTGGTTGTGAACCAGCCGAGGAAAAGACCTCTGCCGACAGCCGCTTGCGATTCCTGTTGAACATGCGCGAGATGAAAATGCGGTTACCATGGAATTTCTGTCACGTGTCGGTAATACGATGCCGCCGCCGGAGTTTGCTCATGTATTCATGAGTCAAATTTCCCACGGGAATGACTCGCACTCGCCACGTTGATATAGCGGGCTCGCTTTTGCACAGCAAACTAGTACATAAAAGATGAGCGAGTTGATAAAACCGGTTCCACAACCGGTTTAGTCATGTGATTACCTCCTAAATCTTGGAGGTATCTACAGCGCATGTTCGACAGGAATCGCAAGCGGCTGTCGGCAGAGGTCTTTTCCTAGGCTAGTTCACAACCAAAACAAAACGCGAGCAACCAAAACCGCGAAGAGAATGGCAGTACAACGCTGAGAAACACAAGGGAAAAGCCTCTGCTAGCAGGGTATCTTCGCAGCATTCTTCGCAGTGATTCCAAAGTGTGAAGTGAATTCGCTTTTGGCCTTGTTGGTCTTTGCTTTCTTTGCTTTCTTTGCTTTAACCAATTTTTTTCCACGGGAATGTGGAGCCTACGTTTTCCTTTCTTCTGGTCTTGCGTTTGCCATTACATGCGATTTACAACGGTAAGAACAAAACAGTGAACATGTTCCTCGATGTCCGACCTTTTGCCTATGTGTTTCTGTTTAGAAGACCCAAAAAAAACGGCCAACCCTCCAATACGTATATAGAAGAGATTATATTTTCAAGTGAAAGGCCTAAAAGTAATTCTTCGTGATATTTAAAAAAAGTGCGGTGGCTGTGGTCGAGTAGAAGAGTTGTCAGAGTTGTTTTACTACACCTTTAAGACGAGAAGAAATGATGATTGAGATTCTTAATTTTACATCCTTGATTGTGAACTTGCGTTGGATCATTGAGTGGCATGGTCAAATCTCGTAGTTCATGTATTTTTTTATGTACCAGAAGGTAAATAAATTTTGCCAAGAGATCATTCTCTCTTGATTTGCACATGTTGATATATATGTTCAAGTTTCGTTCTTCGTGTGATTTAATTTAAACTTTACCTTAGTTTCTATCAAATGAATCTTAGGCAAATGAAAGGGTAATTATTTTTTGTGTTTGGGATTCTCTTTTCATGACAGCAGTTATTACACTGCCTTCAGTTTGAGTCCTCATTCAAGTGTCTTTTGTTGCAAACATAAAGGGAAAATTATAAATTCCAAAAACGACACTACTCCTTGAAACAAGATTATGGTCAGGAAAATGGTGACATTTCTATTTTTGCCTTTCCTTTGGCCACTGTGATCAGTTTTTGCCAAACAGTTGAATGTAATTTTTTACACCTTTGGAAATCAGTGCTGGTTTTAAAATGAAATCAAACCCTCTCAACTTTAAAAATTGCCTTGTACTTTGATATGAAAAACCCTAATAGGATGCCTTAGAAAAAAAAATGTAAAATCATATTATTAAGATAATATATTTCTTTGTAGTCAACAATAACGGTTAGAAACTTGTGTTGAGGCAGGCAAAAACATATTTCAGAGACCATAAACATTCACTGAGTTTGCTGTTACAACAAGTGGTAAAAGGGTATTAAAATGTGAGATCACCTCCCTGGGCTTGCACTGAAAGAGAGTGTGGGTAGTAGGACACATAATTGTTTATTTCTCTACCCTTAGCCAAGACACCTTTTTCTATAATTCTGATTCATTTCATTTAGCATACACAGTTAGGTTAGCCTTTAAACTTAGAAACATGGAAAAAACTTGGGGAAAAAATTGGTGGTACCAAAAATGTAACTATAGACTGCTCTTCATCAACCTTCACAGCCCAAACAGACACCCTGTTCAAACCTCTAAAGGGTGAAATGGTCACCACCCTAAATTAATAGCACATACCCATCTAGGCCAAATAAGCCAAGGTTAGTATCATAGAAAGAACTGCTGAGGAGATTGGGCTCAAGGGACAATAACTTTTTTTGATGGTTGATAAAAAACCAATTGTACCTTGTTTGTTTTTGCTGTAAATCAAATTCATCACTTACAAAAACAATTGGAGTCGTACATTTTTCAAGCTCCTTCTGATTCTCTTTATAAACTTTGCAAAATATGTAATTTTCTTGTTTTTGTTTCTTGTACTTCAGTCCTTTGAGGGATTTTCTCAATGCATACCCTTTCTGATGTACTCACTCTTATTAGCAACTGGATAAGCCTCTCGTCCCTACACTAACCCATTATAATCATTTCAAGTAAAACTGTCAGAACTACAGGGTAATTTTTGTACAAACAATTTCAAGGAAATACTTAAAACCGAAGTCTCTTATCTAATACAAAACTACTAAATACAGTATTGCGGTTGGGCATTTATTGATTATCACTCCAGTGATATTCCAGTGAAGGTTTTGAAGGTTCAGTAAAACGCTCCCAGCCTTCTGATATTAAAAATAGCTTATACTGACACACCCAGTATATGTGAAGCAAAGTGAGTGAAAAATTTACCCTAGCTTTTACTAAATTCGCGCTGTATTCTGTGACATTTTCGCCCATTATAAATGGGGTTTTAGGTAACGGCTTAATATGTTATTAACAAAGTCTATATACTGTTACATTTTAAGCTAATAACTTTGTTTGTAGGATAGATTACTATACACTTACTGAGTAATTAAGCCGTTAGTTAACGGCCTAAAATGTCACAGTATGTATATATTAAGAAGAAGAATTAAGCCGTTAGTTAACGGCCTAAAATCTCACAGTATATATCTATTAAGAATAAAAATTAGGCCGTTAGTAAACGGCCTAAAATGCCACAGTATGTATATATCAAGAAGAAGAATTAAGCCGTTAATAAACGGCCTAAAATGCCACAGTATGTGTATATTAAGAGAAAGAATTAAGCCGTTAGTTAACGGCCTAAAATCTCACAGTATATATCTATTAAGAATAAGAATTAGGCCGTTAGTAAACGGCCTAAAATGCCACAGTATGTATATATCAAGAAGAAGAATTAAGCCGTTAATAAACGGCCTAAAATGCCACAGTATGTGTATATTAAGAGAAAGAATTAAGCCGTTAGTTAACGGCCTAAAATCTCACAGTATGTATCTATTAAGAATAAGAATTAGGCCGTTAGTAAACGGCCTAAAATGCCACAGTATGTGTATATTAAGAGTAAGAATTAAGCCGTTAGTTAACGGCCTAAAATCTCACAGTATGTATCTATTAAGAATAAGAATTAGGCCGTTAGTAAACGGCCTAAAATGCCACAGTATGTGTATATTAAGAGTAAGAAGATAACCACCGAAAAAATACCCAAGCGACCCCCTGGGTTAGTAACTGGCTTAAAATGTATGCATTTGGCTTTTAAAGCATAGAGAAATCCCAGTTGACACAGTCATTTAGTCTTTGGGAGCCCCTGATAAAAGACTAAGCAAGTTCCCCTAGGACGACTGAATAAACACTGATTTTACAGCGCCGCTTAAGATACATTTCTAGAGATCTCAAAGGTAATCTGGAAAGCCTTTATTTCAATGTACCATAAATGCTCGAATTAGCGCAGGGGGCGCTTATTTAATCTTCTAAGGCGAGAGGGGGGCGCTAATTCGAAGTGGGGTGCTTATTCCCTGTATCAATTTGTGGGCTTAAAATGAAGCTATCTTTATTTTTACCCAAACTGTAACATATAAGTGAATCGGGAAGTGAGACGCAAACCCGTACGCGTACGACAATTAATTTTGCAGTATTACGAATGTCCAATTCATTAAAAGTAGAGTATACGTCTCGTTGCCGAGTACTATTAAAACCGAGTTTTGTTTCGGGGGAGGGGGGGGGGGCGCTTATTCCAACTTAGGAGGCGCGCTTATCTGAAGCTGGGCGCTATTTCGAGCATTTACGGTATTTAGGAGGAACCCGGGTCGTCGTTTGGTGCCCCTTTTTTGGGAGACTTTGGGCCGGACCTGAAGGAGTTGCGTATGGCTTTCTTTTTGCCAAATTTTGTATGTCTGCCCCTGGAAATAATCAATATCACGGAATTGCTAGCATGACGTAAAGGTCAACTTATATTCCTGATTCTTTATTTTTCATTTCCTTTAAAACCAGTACAACAAACTAACTTACAAATAAGTGTACATGTTATTAAACGGAATTATCGGCTGAAGAAAAACTAATTATTGATAAATCATAAACAACAAAAAGAAAAACAATGTTTAATGACTGTCTTTACATCTGATAAAGACAAGGCTAAATTTTACGTTCACTTTTTTAGATCAAAATAACCCAAAATGTAAATTAGACATTTAAACTCGGAGTCGTGTATTATCAGGTTTTTCTTTTGTCTTGCTTGATTTTTAAACAGTAGAGACAACATATACTTTAACTTGAACCATCGCTCCGGAGAGCAAATAAATATTAGATCATATCTTGTTGCATTATAAATTAAATAGACACAGATACTTTGTGCGTGCGGGAAAACGATCCGTGAGCATCGCCAGTGAGCAAATCTTGGAACCTGGAACAGCATAGCTCTTCCTCAGACACTATATTTAAGTTAACAAACTTGAAGTGGTGCACTTTAAAATAAGGAAAGAGCGATGAAACTCTACATGATTTTACCTTTAGGGTGGATATCTCTTACTTCTAAGAAAAAATGAATGTAATAATATAAAGTCGCTTAAAAAAAACGTTTATCGTTATCACATGGCAACGCTTTCTTACTGGATAGGATCATTACTGCCCTTTATACAATCACGGGGGCGGCGACTCTAGTAACAAGTCTGTGTCTTCATCACTGAACGACGTAAAATTGAAAATTTCAAACCCTGCAGACAGTTTTTGCACAACTTAACACGAAACGACGACAAGCTTCTATTTAAATTTCAACCTAAATGTGGTTCTTGAGACTTCAACCCCAAGATTGTTCCACTGCGTATGACTGACAAATTGAAATACTTGCAATAACGATAACTGAGTTACTTTTGTCTGATTATCTAAAAGGTATATAAATGACCTAAATAACTAAGTAATATAAAAACGTTAACTACCATAGTGATTAACTTAGCGGAGACGAGGCAAGGCTTGCTCCAGCTTTGATCCTGAGCTGTGATCCAGATAGGGCAATCACATGACTTTTGGAGGGCTTACAGTTTATTTGAAGCTCGAGTAGCATCTTTTGCGCCCGAACGGAGCGACGGTGCAAATGATGCTACGAGGGACACAAGTAAACCATATGCCCTCTAAAAGTCATGTGATTATCATTATTATTACATCCACTTTGAAATCACTGGCTATCCGTGAAATCTGATTGGCTCTCAGCAGTGTGATTTATTCCTAAATCGCACCATTCTTTGCTCTAAATCGCATCGCGTAATTCATGTTCTAAATCGCACCATTTTGTTATATAATTACATCATTTCTGTTTCGAATACAAAATTAGATTTGAAAGCCTTTTTGTTTCGGCTTTTTGACAAACCGGCTACTTGATCAATATATAAAATATTAGTACTGACTAAATTCTGCCATTTCAAAATGGATATAATAAAGTTGTAATTGAACTTCGTGTCGTGCAATTTTTGTCTAAAATTATCTTAATTATCTGTCCCAGTAAGCCGCTGTCACGTACATTCCAAATGGAGCTTTCAATAGTTTTACATATATTTTGGTTTAACTGTAAGATAACAGAAATCGGAATGGTATATGAACTCTTATAATTTTGTTTTTAATATCTGACTTTGGGCCTGGAAAGGACTCCACTAAAAATTTACATGACAATCACTTAGATCACTGATCTAGGAGGTGAACATCTTTACTATTCAAGTCTTCGATCTAATCAGCCCACCCCTCTACGACATTTCCTTCACTGTCTTGGAAATCTTTAAATTGTACAAGATAACCATCTTGCCTTCTATAGGCAACAATTATACCTGTACACCATCCCCAATACTTGGTTACATTGCCTGCACTGTCTTTCTCATCGTACTCTACCTGGACTTTCCGTTTCAACAACGATCTTCCAGTTGGCTTGCGCCTTACGATGTTGAGATGTCTACGCTTATCTGGTGGTCCTTCGTCGTCTTTGCCCAGGCTTGTCCTCTTTCTTTTGGTCCTAATATAACTGAAGATGCACTGTAAGAGGTGGTGACATTATCCTTGCATGCTGCAGTCTTTACGGCATGCAGACGATCCTCAAGATAGATGTTCTCCAGCAGGGTTCGAAGGACAGTGCAGCTTTCCGGTACAGATTGTCTGTTTAAAGATTCAACCGGGTTTGTCATACTCGGCCCCTCCTCCCAATTCTTTTCGGTCATCTCTTTAAATGCTTTAGTGAACATCACCAGGTGGTTTGGTCTACACCACCACTTTCCCCAGTGTTTCAGTCTTGACCAGTGATGAGTGTCAATATCCGTGTTCAAGTCAGCTTCAATGAACTTTTTTGCCTCATGTACTTTTTTTAAGCCAGAGAGAACATCAAAGATGAGATAGACGTTATCTTTTTCGTCTTCGTCTTGTATTTTCTTGGCTAATGATTTGAATACACGTTGTTCTTCTTCACTTTGGCAAACGAGCTTCTTAACGCGATTCACTGACCTTTGCCAATGCACACTGCAGCCTCTAATTATTTTCTTTGCCAGGTCATCCCCCAGGCAATCTTGTAACCCCTTGTATTGCGCATCACTGAAATCGACGAGGATCGATCTTAACTTATTGCCATTTACAAACTCTGGATTTTCACAGGAAACTTTATCGAAAATCTTCTTTAGTGAATTGCCATAACTCTCCGAGTCTAACTTACTACAAAGTACCCTTGCAACAGCATTATAAACGCATGTCTGCTCGTTAAAAGTAACAATGTTTAATAAATACGGGAAAAAATCATTACCAGTGTAGGTAACATCAATAAACAAATCTTCTGCTTGGCTTAACAGTCTTGATTGGAACGGCGCCATGAAGAAAGCGTACTTTCTGTTTGGAGTGAAAATATACTCGCAGCCCTCTAATTGATATTTGCCCATCATTTCATTGGTCTTCTCGGTGATGGGCGTTGGTTCACCGTGGATTTGGTTGTTTTCTATTTTTTTTATTATCTTATTAAAATATAGAATTTCATCTAGAGGTCGAAGATCTTTGTGTATCGATATCATTCCACCAAGGGCCAGCTTGCGTTCTTTTCGTACTCTATCGGCGTTTGCTGCCGGTGCAATTGCTTCTCCAGGGACATACCCCATCCCAAGTCCTTTCATGATGTCCTTAGTTGTCTTGGTACTATCGTCGGAAACAACTCTTTGGATATCTTCTTTTACTTTGCTCGACATCACATGTGGGGCTGGTTTGGGGTGGTTGTGGTCCGTACCAGGGACCACACCGACCCACCTTCGTCCATCGTCTTGACAAGGCCAGATGTAAATCATATGGGCAGTACATGCACCACTAGAAACTAGAGGACTATTGGCGCTGTGCACGGCACATCGGTTTATCTTTTGTTTATTTGACACGATGTAATTGCAAGTGGGACTACCAGAGCACTTTTTTACTCCTTCGCAAGGCCCTCGTCTTACGGCGACTTTCGTTGTCTTCCCATCTATCGTGATTTCATGACTGGACGTTTGGGTGCTGCGTTTGGACAACTGATTGTCGTCCCAGATAGAATGGGTCCTGGTTGTGGCAGCAAACCTCAGTTTTCTGTAATCCTCGACATAAGCCAGACTATGAATACTCTCATTTTCTTGGAAGCCTGGATACTCGTATTGGTCCTTGGATTTTAATTGCACCCAGTTTTTTTAGTTCTCTAAACAACTTTTTATTTTAGGGAGATGGTGGTACCCTCTTCCACATCGTTTCACATTTTTTAATGTCGTCTGTTTCTTTTGGTCGTCGAGGAAGTCATGGGTGGGGTCTAAAACAGATATGTCACGTGGGGTTCCAAGAAAGTCCATCCCCTTTGCTGATACTGTATATTGTCTCCAGACTCGAGTGAATTTTTGGCACCTTATTATATTAAATTTAATTTCCACAAACTCAAAGTTTATCGCCTGCCGAAGTACTCTCGCCCAGAAACATATTGAATTAACCACACCAAACTTCTTCATTCCACCGGAATATGTACTGGTTCTCTCCATAAGTTCTTCGACTTCCGGAAGTGAAAAAGTGTCCCTTTTGCTTCCCCGCAACCACCCAATCAGTACTTCTTCTTTTATGCCGTTTCGGTTGGTTTCAAGCTGACACAAGTCGACGATCGCCTGAAGAAGAAGGGAAAATGCTTCTTTTGCGTTAAACTCTCTACTATATCTCTGCTCTATGTCACAGCTTGTGCAACACGCATCAAGACAACGTAACTCCAACTCCAATTCACCAAATTTAGTAATAAGTTCTTGTCTGAGACATCTCCCGGAGTAAATCGAGTACGCCCACCGCCACGACTGTTCAAACTGTGCTTTGATGTTTCTTTCTTCTTTTTCTGAAGAATTCTTTGTCCAAAACGCCAATCGCTGATCGTCCTTCTTTTCATTTATAAGCAGAAAGCCATCTGCGTTATTTCCACTTCTTCCCGCCCTACCAAATTCTTGCACAACAACACTTAAGTTGCGCATACAGTCTACCCTGAAAATGTTATTCACATGCGGGCTGTGTGTTCCCACCTCATAAGATTCTGTGGCAACTAATACTTGAAAGTCTTGTCTTCGAAAGTCTGAGTCGGTCTTTTTCTTTGCCTCGTGTGTCATACCACTTCCAAAATAAGGCCTTACGTTTTCCTCACCTAACAGCCGTTTTAGCGAACTAGTCATCAACTGGACATCGCTCTTAAAATCCATATAAACAATTGCATATTCGTCGCCCGTTATGTTTTTCACGTCATTAGCAGTGGCAGTCCAAATTTCTTGTTTTGGATTTGAACTTGATTCGGAAAATCCGCTTGAATTGCCTCTTTTCCTCGATTGGACGTATGGTTTTATGTTGATCTTAATGTTGCTTCGATCTATTGAGCCCTTAATGAGTACAGGAGTTTCTAAGTAACTTTCACACAAATTCTGTAACTGCGATTGATTCAGAGTAGCAGTCAATGCCATCACAGGTACACCAGAAAAAGTTTTTTTAATATCCTTGAAGTATTCGTAACTTGATCTAAAGTCAGCGTTTCTGTCCAACATCTTATGAACCTCGTCCAAAACTATCAGTTTGATATATTCCTTCATTTTTTTTTAAATTGTGGCATTCGTTCTTGACAAAATGTTCTGGAGTCATGAATACGATGGATGGCGATTGTTTTCTATCGTCATTAGCAGAGTCTATCGTGATGTGTTTGAGCGTTTTGTCCCGCTGCCCTACCTAATGCAATGGCGTCTATATTAAGTCTTGTCAGCCCCTCGATTTGGGAATGTATAAGCGACAACGTGGGGCTTACCACCACTACAAATTTATGGCGTTCAAACAGGGCAGGTAACTGAAAACAAAGACTCTTTCCACTACCAGTGGGCTGTATCACTATTGTATCTCGACCAAGTTGAACACTCTGAATTGCTTTCATCTGAAACTCGTTTAATGAGCTAAGCCCAAATTTAGTCAAATGTCCCTTCCAAACTATCAAGTCTTCTTCCTTTATCTCAGGTAATTTCTCGGGTACAGTGTAATTTACCTCAATTGTCCCTCCTTCAGTTTCTATCGTTTTGTCACCTCTTCTCAAAGATTCTTCAGCGCAGGTGTATGATTCCATTTGATGTTGAAGGGGAATATTATCTTCATTTATTTTACTTGTCAGGGCATTTCCACTGTTATGTTTCCCATTGACCATGTGCAATGTGATATTCTTTGATTTTTCTTTATGGCACGCAATTTCATCCGCCATATGACCTATTTCTAACGAATCTGAACTAACATATTCTTTTTCTAGCAGTATATTGGCTTCCGTGCTAGAAAACGATTTTTCATTTTCTTCCATTTCCATGCTGGCATTTATTAGTTGTTCATCGTCTGTGTCCGATGTAACGAAGTCTCCCATCTCATCGTTAGCAGTGTCTGTCATCTGTAAAAGGACTAAGGAATGTATTTTGGTCGAGTAATCGGGAATTGACGCTCTCATCCTAAGAGAAATCCAATCCACAATACTGTCAGTTACGGTCTCATGGTTTTCATCTCTCAGTCTGAACTGTAGCAATAAGCCAGAGTTACTACCTCCTGCTTCGTCGGGTACTTTGTGAGTGTCGAGGATAATGTAAGACGAGCGTACAAATCCAACTATGAAGGCATATGGATGACACATGTAAATGGCAAGTGCTTTCCCGTCATCAGTGGCTGACCTTTTAAGATCAATCAATGCACTTTTTAAGTAATTCTGTTTTTCCTGAAGTGTCCTCGATGATTGCTGTTTCAGCAGTTCGGTTGTGGTGTATCGTCTAGAAATTATACCGCGTTGGTTCAACAAAGCGATTGCTGTATCGACATCAATAAAAACGCCTATTTCCCTCACAGGATTAATAAGTGCCGGCAGTGTTCTTATGGTAGCCTCCGAAACACGTTTTACGAACCCATGCGCGTTATCGACCTCGCGACACAGATCGGAGCATAATATGTCGTCTGCAATTTTTGTGCAAAAATACACACAAGCATTAGTTCCGTCGTTTTGAGCTAGATTAAGAAATAGGTCTACATTTAGCGCCGGCGGTATTGGAAGATCTTGAGAGGCAAATGTGGCAACAACTTCATCTACGACATCTATTGCCATTGTTTGGTGTGTGTTCAGTGATGTATATATAACATCTGTATTCCGCTCTTTCCATTCATGGAAGCTTTTGTAAGTATCACCAGATACTTCGTTATAAATTGACGAAATATTCAAGGCTGCTTGCTCACTCGTTGGCCTTTTTTTAGGATCCTGTTGCCAGCAGTCGTGGAGCAATGTCATCCACCTCTTGGCGATATCTTCCTTCAACTCAGATAGATCATCTAAAGAAATCGTTGGCCTTTCCCCCCGTCTCAGGAGATCATAAATGATAGCGGAATTTGCCACTTCTCCTTCCCATGGAGTTGAGCGGTTTGGAAATTACTATACCCAGTAACATTGACTACCTCATTTCAAGCAAAATCGGTTGGAAAAGTGCTCTATTAGGAACTTCAACCAAATCAACAAAAACCGGTTCGGGATGAAATGGTTGTTCCCAATAAAACACGACCCAAGCTTATTGTGGAGGAAAAAGTACGGTGCGGCTATTTACCCGTGATTTTCACATTATGTGTCTTACAATCAATGGGGAATAGCGAGAAAATTTCAAGTTCAAAAAGTCGTAGCGTTCCCAACCAACAGCTACCACTTGTTCACAGTGTAGCTGGCCCTTAAAGGAGTGCTTGCACTCGCCTCGGCAGTAAAGGGTCTTTGATACACAGGGTAATCCTGATCCATTGACCCGACGGCTATGCCATGCTGATGAGCCCCAACAAGGGCGAAACAGCTGTCCATGGCTCCCACTGCCCGGGTGATATGGTTGTGCGAATGCGTAAGGTACTGGCCATACCGCGGAGTTGGTAGGTGTGCTTCAATGCTTTCAATTGGTATTGTAAGGATAAAGGTATGTTTCAAACGTTTACTGTTTATTTACGTACTAGTTGATCTTCGCATAGCCTGCGAACCGCAGACGTATTTCCTGGTTGTTGATTTCAACCTCGTCCCCAGGGTCTACTCGCTCATATTGGAAAGCGAGAAGATCCTGGGTACGAGCTTGCCCTTGATTTTTGGTTATGGTGGCTCGTCTGGATTTTTAGGGGGGATACTTCCCACCTCCCAAGTTTGGACATTAACTACGTTGGCATGAGTAAAAATATAGGAAAAAGGTTACCACAACTGTATTATAGAGTGTTTTCACATGACGTCACGGCGGCCATATTGGTGTCCCAAAACAATGAAACAGCGGCCATCCTCTGGGAGTTGTACTCTTTTCTTATGCAAACGCTTTCTTTTGTTTCAATAAATTTGCATAGTTGCTGGCCACGTGAGTGAAAACACTCTATATAAAGATGAAAATGTCTTATGATCTGGGTTTTGAGTCGCCATGGCAACGTAATGACGCCATTACGTTTTTTATTTATCTTAGTGTTTCTCTGTACCAGGAGTTTTTTTTTTTAAGAAATCGCTTAAGGGAGTTTGTTCCTGCCATAATTGCCTCAATTATGGCAAAGTTTGAACAAATTCTATAAGAGCGTTTTCGAAATATTTTGAAACGAAGTTTTAAGCATCATAAAAACAGTGAAATGGCATGCTATCCACACAATAAGCTAATCTTTTAAGAAAATGATAAGCTTTGGAAACGCGGCTCCATCTCATAATGGTTAGATTCCATTGGAAACTGCATACAAAAAATGAAGGGAGTTGCTCCGGGTGATCGCGAGTATTTTAGGAGAATTTTATTAACTTGCATTCAGCTACTTTGTTACAGTTTTTGCACGCAATTTGGTCCATACCTACAAATTTCGCCTTTGAAGCCCCGATTAATAGAAAATGCTGGTGTTAAGTTCGAGATTTCGCGTTTGCTTTTAAATTTTTGTTCGAAAAGCCATTGCCGTGAGAAACTGACAGCTTCTTGTGAGCATGGATCTAATTTAAACTCTGACCCGTTGCGAGTTTCTGTGCGATGGCGTGGGAAGGATACAACCCATAAAACCATGCGCGTGCGTGGCGCGCTCCGACGTGGGAAAGAGCTGTGCAAACGGATCCAACATTGTTGCACTACCCTTTAGCGATCACGGAACAAAAGAACTGTTGGGAGTTAGGAATGAATGTTTATTCGTTTGTCTCACGATAGAATCGCTTTGAGATATTGGGAGTTGTTGGTTAAAAAGTTTGACCGGTTTCAAACTTTGTGCAACAACTCCCAACGACAAGCACCAAAATGCCAAATGCCAAATGCCGACGCAACATGTAACATTCACCAACGTTGGGACTTGTTGGTCAACGATGTTACGTCCGTTTGCACGGGGAAATTTCCATGTTGTTTTTACAACGAAATTCGTCTCCTTTGTTTTTTATCTCTCGCTTTAACTCTTTCTCTGTTATCCACATCATTGTGGACATAATTAAACTTTAGTCACAAAAAGACTCGGCTTTGTTGTCCTTTCCTCTCTTAAAGTCCAGGTGGCTATACGATTACCGCCAAAACGCACCGGTGCTTCGATGAAAAATTTCACACCGGCTTATATGTAGTTACGGACGGACGCATGGTCGGGTGTTTACTAAAGTTTATCGCATACATAGGTTACCATTTTTCTTTACCCATGTTGCTCCGCTGCGGAGTTCCGCTATCACACCGGTTTACCCACTTAAAAAATAGCACAGCGTTTTTATCTAAATGAGAATTCCCGCATTTTATTCATGAGATAAAGACAAAACGCTATGGCATCGGTGTTAATGTATTCCACTTCAGACCATAGTTAGTAACTAACCATTTTCACAACAAAGAAATTTAACTTCAAAAATCCTTACCAATCTATCGACATTATTGTGGTACCTTAGGGTGTCAAGTTTCATTAAAATTTTAATGTATTTATCTGGACTCTTTATTTTCAGGCTAAACCAAATAGTGAAAGAAAGAAATCAATAACTTAAGCTGCCTGCCAACTAGCTGTGAGAACATGGTTGTGGTACATGGTTGTGGTATCATGAGATCTTTAACTCCTATGTTGCTGTAGCGCAGGGTATCCAGGAGGAAGCCCCATTCCTCCAGCAGTGCTGCCAGGGCCGAGAAGAATCTTCAGAAGAGAGAGAAAAATAAGCATTTATTAAATAACAATCAATTTTAGCAAGAAAAAAAAAATGGTGTGAAGACAACATGACATCAGGGTTTATTCAAGGAATTAGCCAATGAGGGCCCCATGGACACCAGCCTGACATTCAAGAAGGCCTTTTGCAAAAAAAGAAGGCCCAGTATGATCAACATTATCGTACAATTGAACCTCCATTAAGCAGCCACCTATTACGCTCTCAGTAATCAAAGTCCTGAAATAATCATAGAAACGAACTGTCGATTAAACCTCTAATACGCGGCCAATTCTATCAAGTGGCCACCGTCACCTTTTTACCATCCCGGCAAGAGTTCTCCCATTGTTATTGCCCCCTCTATCAAGAAGCCACCAAGCGGTTGATAAACTTAATTTGGCTTTTTTTTTTCAAACTATACAATAAACGAAAATACAGTCCGAGATAATAGGTAACGACTGGTTGTGGACCAATAATGCTGCTCCCGCCGGCGGGTTTGGTTCAAAATGAAGTGATGTTTTTGATATTTATACTAAAAATGAAGAAGCTCCATTGCAGCTATTGAGCAGCCAACGCTTAGGGGTACCCCAAGAATGGCTGCATTATGGAGATTCCACTGCATTTTTGTTCCGATTTTGATCATTACTGCCGTTTGACTTCTCAAATGTCTATAACTGTTGCAGTTCAACTGCAAAGCAAAATAACAATAAATTAGTTGATGGTTGATGCACTTAAATGGTATACTGTTTACCTTTCCACACTTTCAAGTCTTCTTTAACCAAGGTTAGCAAAATGTAAAAAAGAAAAGATAAATGGCTGCTGCAGGTTCTACTTCAAGAATTGTTCTAAGTAACGTCTTGGCAACATGAATCATGCATGAGACAATGATTAAAAATAGTACGTATTGTTTTCTATTTGCCAATGGAGAAGATATCTAACACTTTCATTTACAGCCTCTAATAACAGTAATCAGAGAGCAAAACAGTGCAGTCAAGATGTTTAATTTCTGTTTTGAAAATGAGAAGTGTGAGCATTATGCAATGTATAAAATTAATAATGCAGTAGGAAAGTTTGCAGAGAGGGTTTCATTTTATTTGTGGAGGGTTGTGTTATTTCCGTCACATGTAAGTGGAAAACTGGAAAACGACAATGTTGATCACAGCATTTGTCTAGCTGCAATATTGAGAAACTGCAACTTGAAACAAAATGTTTCTTTAAACTATTTATTTAAATAAGAACTATTAAGAATGGCAAATGGGACTGATGCTTATAAAGTCTTTTTGTCTGAAATAACTCTTGAAAATGTCCATACAAAAGTAACTGGAATGGTGTCTGACAAACATGTTTTTCATGACTGAACGATGTTTTCAAAATTGATCTTTTTTAAGACCGTTTTCTGTTCTACGACCCCTATGATTGATTGAGCAGTGTTACTGCAAGAAAAATCAAATGATGGTCACTCTTAACAGGATTTGCACTCACTGGCAGCTCTTCAGATTCCATGACTTTCCATGATTATTTTCATGACCTTTTCCAGTTTTCCATAACCGTAGGTTAAGCTGTCACTTTCAAAAAATTGTCAAACTATTCTTGTTACCGCATGCCCAGTTGACAATGAAGCTTGCATCATCTCGGCCAAAAAACGAACACTGTTTATTATTAAACCAGTAACCCAGAAGGCATTGTGCTTCCATAAAGCATATTTTCCAACTTTGTAGCTAGCTGTTTACACTGGCTTCTCATTTTAACATTTCCTTCTGTTCAATGCAACACTCAACTGTTTGGTGGTCTATGTCCAAGTTTGCACGCAGTTGCAAAAATTGTGAAAAATTGGAGAACTCGCAGAATTTGCTAAGATTAATTCAAGTGTTATAAATTTGTCCCAGGAAAGTAAGCTTATTTTCAACATGATGCTTAAGTTTACTTTACCTGATAATTAAAAACTGTTGCGGCTGACTGTTGTTTTAGTTTCTAAAGGCATCTTGGAAGAATATGAATTCCTGCTGGTTGTACTGCCAGACAAGACTTGCGTAGGTTTTTTAAAAATTTATCAGACTTAAAGGTCTGATAATTTCTTTCTTGACCTAAACCTTGAAAATGTTGCAAAAGTTGTTTTAAATAGTGAAAAAACGAAATTAAAATATTGAAGTTCAGATTCTTCACAAGTCAAACTTGCTGAGTTATTCAATCTGAAAGTGGTTAATTTATACATTTCATTATCAGTAACTCTATTTGATTCGGATGCGTTATGCTCAGCCTCGATCTCTCACTCTCTTCTCTCCTTCTTTTCTAAACCTCAGGTCAAGTTACATCTACACACAAACCTACTCGATTTAACATGACTCCATGCACCCCAGACCGTTGAGGAAGTTTTGAGAGATCACCAGCTAGACTTCAGTTTCAACAGAAGATAATAACGTTTGAGTTCCCAGACAAAAAAATTGCTGTGAGCAAACCAGGCTTAAACTGAAGTCCTGGCAACCAATGGCATCCCCATTTGTTGCTACTTTTCTAGCAACAAATCTTCTTGTTTACCCCTACCCCGAGAGTCTGTACATACATACAAACAGGTGTATCCTGATGTGAAAAACAAATTTTCTGGCATTGATAAGGTTTCCATTTGCTATAGGTATGGGGCTCTGCTGTCTGCGTGGATGCTCTGCGTAAATAAACTTACTTGTCTTTGTTGTTGAAGTTGTGCTTCCTCTGTTTGTACCCTTTCTACCTCAAAAATGATAGGTAAGGCCAGTATGACAAATGAAGTACTCAGAATCCAGCATGTTTTGCCAGTAAATTTGTAAAGCCACTTAGCACCACTGAATACTCCCTTTGCTGCAGTACTTGTGCCATTGCGCACAGAATCTGGAAACATTTCTGTTAACCCTAACAGCCTCTCAGTTAAAGTCTCATCAATATCATCAAGATTCTGGGAAAAATAGAACAAGGTACTATAACTTAAAAATAGCAATCTTTAATTATCACTCTTTCACAGGAAAATTTTTGTAATTCCCAAACTGGGAAAGTGTTGGGGATTTTTCCCATTATTAGGAAATGTTTGGGACAACATTTTCCTCTCATGGGAAATGATTGGTAAAAGTTTGGTTTTATTTTTCCCAATGCTGGGTTCACTTTGGAAAATTAAGCAAAATATTTTTTAAAATACCAATGTTGGGAATCCAATGGGTTTTCTCCCCAGAGGATGGGAAAATGATGGGACTATTTTTTCACAAGTTGGGAAATATTTCAACATGTTATTCCCAATTTTGGGAAATGCAAGGGACAAGAAATCCCCACCTTGGGAAAGGGTTGGTTAAAGTTAGGGTTACGTTTTCCCGATGCCGTGTTTAGTTTGGGAAAATATGCAATATAGATTCGAAGATCCCAACATTTGGAAACCAATGGGTTTATTTCCCAAAATATGGGGAAAAAATGGGGCTATTTTTCCACAAGTTGGGAAATATTGCGACATATTATTCCCAATTTTGGAAAATAAAAGGGACAAGAAATCCCCACCTTGGAAAAGGATTTGATTAAATCTAGATTTGTTATTCTTATGACTATTGGGTGGGAAAGAAAGAATACAATAATCTTGTGTTAGCATTACAATGTAAGGGTTAGGCCAATAATTATATTCTTTTATGGGAAATATTGAATAAATTCCAACCCAAGAACAGAAATGGATTAATAATAATATTTTTCATACACATAATGTTTGGTAACTAGTAAATCTTCCCAAATGTAGAATTTATTTTTGAAAGAAATGAGAGATTGCTCTTGAAATATCAACATACATAGTGTCCAAATAATGTTTAAAAAGTTTAATTCTCCAAACATCACATCTGCCAAGTTTAGAACAAAACAGTTAAAGTTTCATTGGTTTATTTGAAAACCAGAAGTATGGTAATTCAGTGCATGCACTTGATCGCATCCAGCCGCTTCAATATAATTAAGTATGAATGATCCCACTAGGCGTATAACTCTTCTCGATATCAAGGTGTCTTCTGTTGATAGCTCAAATTTTTCCAGTTACTCGAGTCCAATCTGATTAATGAGATTGCTTTGCATGGAGTTTTCGGCGAACTACATTTTTCGCCGCATCTGTGAATAGGCCCACTGCCTTTTTTCAAAGGTTCCCTCAGCTGGGAGAACAGTGCAAAATTCTTCTCACTGCTTTACTCTTCACGAGTGTCGGCATAATGCATTTAACTCTGAGACGGACTACAAGTTAAAGCTTTCGAAGACAGACAATCTTCTCCATCGTGCCGTATTGCTGCCATGTTTGGTACTTGAACTGGCTTCCAGTCCTCCGCTTAGTGACTTGCGCGATCACGTGGGGCTTTTGAACCAATAGAAATGAGTACAAGATCAGTTTCCTTGGTTCAAATCTTTAGGCGGACTTCTGTGCTGTACAATGAATGCATCAGGTGTGCATCCAAAGATTTTAACGCAAAATATTCACTTGTGAAGTTGCTTACATTTGTCTTGTTTCAAAATCGTCTTCTATTAAACAATGACTCAGCTGGATTGCGCATTAAAGAGGAAGGTATGTGTGTAAACTCGTGTTTGATTGCTCCGTTGAGATCGTACGATGCTCGATTGTCTCTTGTCGGGTGCTATTTGTTCGTTTTTATAGATGAAGTTTCCACCTTTTTTGTTTGTACAGATAACTGTGGTCTTTGCTGCAAACCGTCCACGGAATCTTTTAGAATAATTATATTCTGGCGGAATATATTGAAATCAAGGACTTCGATGCATTAGAGGAAATATATTAAGAATGTTCTGACATGTCCGCTGTGTAAAAACTATACAAGAGACTGGTTCATTTATTATAATTATGACTTGACGCTGTTTTTTTCCCAGGTAGGACTTAGCTATAATTAAATACTGCCCTTAACCATGAAAATGAAGTTAAAGGACATTTGATGTGTTCATAAGGGAATTGAGCTGTTTGATGAATGTACGGAATAGCCTTCGACAATATGACTCTGCATAAAGGCATTGCTCTATGATTGATGAATGAACTTAAAATAAACAGTTTAGTATATTTTTATGATATATTTTTCAATGATATTGTATTTTTTGGACGTCATATTTTCATATAAAGAGATACAGATGAAATACCTGTTTAATAACAATCAACCAGTTTGAATTGACACCGGCATTGTCGTCTAAAATAAATGTTACTGTTAACCATATTAATATTGTCGAACCTTTATTTTGTTTTACAACTGGACCAATATTTTTAAAGGCTGCTTGATTGATTACAATGACATTCTGGACCAAAAAAATTCCATATTTCAGGAAATACGTTGGCCAATGTTATCCCATTGAAGATCAACTGGGGCAATAAAAAGTCATCTTTGGAGTATTACTATCCCAGTATATTCCCTTACCTTGGATTTAAATTGGTCAAATACTATCCCTTTAATGGGATAAAAGTGGACCAATGTTATACCACTAATTGGGGATTACCTGGGGCAATAAGAACCCATGGTTGGGGTATTACTGTTCCAATATAATCCGTACATTGGGTTTCAGATGGCCCAGTATTAACCCACTATTGGGGTTCAACTGGGACAATTGAATCACATTTTTGGGGTTTTTGTGGGTTGGTAAAATCCCATTAATGGGATAAATATGGGATGCGAAAACTCCATTCCTGGGTTAAAGTTGGTACACTAAGATCCCAATTTGTGGGTTTTTATTGGGTTTACTTGAACCCAATATTGGTTTTGGTAGCATTTTCCCAATTTGGGAAATTACAACCAAAACCCAAGAAAACCCCACGAATTTCCTGTTTTTTTCCCACTTTGGGAATCACCAAAAATTCCCTGTGTTTATCCTTCAAGATGTGAGATGATCTGGCTGCATGATCATAACATGATCTAGTAACACATGGAATATTTTACTTCATTCTTACAATTTAGTTTGTTGCAACCATACAATGTTAACAACTTAAAGATTGTCCAAACTTTACAAACATCTAGGTGGCAATGGGACGTACAAGAACCTGTACACGATTTTGTTAAAAATACTCCCACTGTCACGACCTAATGACCCCAAGGAAAATAGGTAAAGTACAAGCCACGGGATTTGCAGCATTTACATGTGTGTAAATTGCATGCCACGTGTATTTTTTTAAAGGTAGATCTTAAACAACTCTTAATCTTTTACATTTCAATTTCAGCAAGAACTTACATGTCGAAACGGAAATTATTTTGAATCATGATTTTCGCATTCAAAATGGCTCTTGTAATCTATGAAAGAATCTTTTTGTAACTTAGAACTGAAAAGCTGTAGTCTACTGTACTTCATACACTGGAATCAGCAGTAATACTGTGTTTTCTTTTAGTTTGTCATTGGTGACCATTTGTTTGGTCGATTTGAACTATTTCAAAGCATTTCAGTCTAACCAAAATGTAGATAAAAGTTTCTAAAGGTTATAACTACAGTGTCCCAAAAGTTCGCTACTCTAATTTCATGCACTATAACTCTATTTTTACATGCGATTTTTAGAAGATGTTTATTTCCCTATCGAGTACATGTGTTCAGAATTTCAGTAACTAGCATGCCCTTTTTGCTTTCTATCACATTCTGTGGCTGTTGCTGCATGGAGTGGAATAAGGCACGTAGACCCAGATGATGTCAAAACATTTTTCAGCTTGATTTAGTTACACAAATGTCACGCACAATTCTGTACTTTTTACATCCTTTAGAAAAATGGTTTGCAATGTATTTTGAGTTGGCTCTGAGTAAAATTAACCAACAAATGAAAAATAACGATAAAAGGGAACAAAGAGGTAAAGGAAACAATGTTATCTTTTTTTGAAACCCAGCCAAGTTTATAATAATATGAAAGTAAAACTACTGACGTGCATACACCACATGTCCTTAGAAATAAATGACAACACCAGAAACATTTCAAACAGCACAGCAAATCATTCCAGTCTCAATCGTGTACAATACAATACAATAATTTATCCAAGAGATAAAAATCAAAAATACAAAATATCTCTCGAAAGGGGATATCTGGAGGTCATCAACCCTGTATGAAAGATTCCCCAAAATAAAAGATGAAAAGGTAAAATCTAGAACCCAAAACATTATATACAAAGAGAAAAATCTGAAACCAAAAAACTAGAATAAAAAAACATCAATTGCATATCATAATGAACAGAAACTATTTACAATGGTATTAATCAATAAAGTCAGCGATCCTGCATGTACAACATCTTTAGGCAAGTTATTCAACGCATTACGATCTGTACAAAGAAAGAATATTTGTGGCAGTTTAGGATGGCAAGTTTTACAAAGGATTATAGCTTATGATCGTGATTGGCTCTAGTTCGATTAAACCTAGTAGGTTTAAGAAAATCCGAAAAAGGAAGGCTGTCTATTCCAAAAACTATCTATCTTTTCTATTTTCCCACAAAATGACCAATATTCAAAGTATAGTTTGAGGGTGAGAGATCATTGCTTAACAGATTTCAGCTAAAGATGAAAAGCTCTCAAATACACGCAATCTTCGTGTAAAACTTTACACTCAGTTTCTGAAAATTTGCATGTATTTTCTCGTGTATATTTTTAGACGCATGTTTCACGTGTGTATTTCACGTGTAATTTGCATGCAAAATGATGGATTTACATGCAACAGACATGTGAGTAATGCTCCAATTCCCGTGGCCTGTACTATACAAAACAGCTGTACTGCTACCATAGAAACAAGAGAAAAGGCAGATATCTTGCTTTTATTTTAAGCACACCAAAAATTGCACATCATAAGTTATGATAAAACTTGCAAATATGGCGGAACCTCTATATTTAGGGGACACAGTTTGGCAAGTGTTCCCTGAATAGAGGTTTGGCTGGGGAGTGTTAATAATATTAACCAACAAAGAAAATTTATTTTTTTATCTGCTCTGGAATCTGCTTCACTCATTATTTCAAGCAGCTAGATAATGTAAAAAAAATCATGATTAACTTCTCTTTGTGATATTGCTTGTTCAATTCTACAAGTAAAGTCCATCCCTTTACGTGAAATACATGTATAAACATTGTGATTAGTGTACATTCAAAATTATTGACCCTTATTGAGTGTTAAAGTGTACCCTGAATGGAGGCTGAACCTGAGTTTCAGGACCCGGAAAAAGTGTCTCTTTCCCTGAATAGAGGTGTCCTAAAGGATTAAATAACTTGGAAATCAGCACAACCTACAGATTAGTTAGTACTACACCACTTGAATTTTATACATTTGACTGAATTACAATAGGCCTTATCATGGTTTTGAAATCCATCTTGATGAGTAGCTAGGCAACTGGGAGAGAAATTGCAGTGTTTATATGAGATTCTATGTCGAACAATTTCTGTAAAACAGCTGTTCTGAAAAAAATATGAATTGTAAACTAAAGCTTCACTCCTACTGAAAAAATATTTGAGGGTATTACATGCAGCTACATCCGCTAGAACCACTTTTTAAAGTTTTCAATACATTTGTGAGTAAAAATTTCTCTTCCTGTCGACTAAAATTTCCTGAGAAAAATTGCAGACAAATGTACAGAAAATCAAAAGCAAGCATTTGAAGAAATTTAAGTACAGTTACAGCTCCCAAAATTTATTAGTAAAATCCTTTGTCGTTAGCTTCATATAATTTGTATTTTTTTCAGAAAAGTTGTTTTACGGAAATTGTTTTACATTGGATTCTCAGACAAACACGGTAATTCCTCATGTGGTTGCCAAATTGTCAAGATGGCTTCCAAAACCGTAATAAGGTCTACTAGAATTTCAATGTTTATTCGTAGTTGGGTATGCTCCTATAAGCAACCACATCTCAAGCTGCTACTTATGAGAACCATCCGCCAGCTCCAGTTATGGACACCTGGTGTCTTTTCCACTGTATTTGTCAATTGATAAGTCAATTTAATCTATTAAAAGAGATAATAACAATGTTTTATCACATTAATGAAAATCCATGAGCCATCTCATAAGAAAAAACTTCAGTGTCATTAGCACCCCTATAAAAGATGGGGACAAAGTTCAAGATGATTGAGTAGAGGAAGAAAATCAGCACATATACGAATTTCGATAGCTTTCTTGTGAAGAAGTTCACACACTTGTCCAGAAGTCAGCTAAAAAGACCTGTACCCTCAACCCAATGCCAACATCTATGGTCATAGCCTGCCTGCCCAGAGAAACTTCTTCCAGTTATTTCTTGCATACTAAATTCTTCCTTAGGATCAGGTCATTTAATTCCCATCTACTTGGAACGATGCACTCGTTGATCCGTGCTTTAACCCATTCACCCCTGAACCGCCTGTAACCGCCCGTGCGGATCCACGTCCTTTCTACCCTTTGTGACGTCATCAGTTTTAATGGTCAAGGCCAACTTTGTCCGCTAACTTGTGCAGAGTGAAGAGATCTTTCAAACCATACCAGAATGAGCACAATTCAGTCAAGGACACTGCAGAAAAAGGAAATAAACCATGCAAGATTGACCTGTAAATCTCCACGAAAATCTTGCTCTACTGTCCACCTACCTTTCCTTTCACCTAATCCTAAGATCCTAAAAGCTTTCCTAAAAACTCTTCCCATCAAAATGAAGCCTACTAAATGCCCAGCAAGAGGAAAAAAAATGAGCAAGAAAAGTGAAAAAAGAGGGGAGGAGAGAAAGAAAAAGTAAAAGTCAAGACTGCTGTCAAAATTTTGCTTTCTGCGCATGCCCGAACTTCGCAAGCTGATATTTTGCATCTGGATCAGAAGGCCGTGAAGTGTACAACCTGTAAATGGGTTTGTGGCAAGTTTTAGCTCTTTATAGCATGACAGCGACCAGAAAACCACTTGACTAGCTTTAAAACGCGTTTTTCGGCAAAATCTCCAGGAGGGAATGGTTTAGGTACTGGAAAAGACATCTTGTTCTCAAACTTACAACCTGTGAGCAACTTTCAGTTTATATGAAAACTTGCTGAGCATGCTATATTCAACTAGATTCATGAGCACATGAAGTTTCAGCTTTACCCATTATTACAATATGCCTCTCATACCAGCACTGAGACAGCCCTGCTTAAAGTCCATAACGATATTCTGTTAAATATGGACAACCAGAGGGTAACACTGCTCGTACTTCTTGACCTAAGTGCTGCATTTGACACTCGACCACCAGGTGTTGCTGAAGCGATTGGAATATAGCTTTGGAATATCTGGGACAACACTGAACTGGTTTAAGTCTTGCCTCACTGGTAGATCTCAGTGCATCGGTTTTGAAAGCTGCTACTCCAAGAAGTTCAATCTACCCCATGGTGTCCCTCAATGTTCATGCCAAGGTCCCTTAATGTTTACAATATACACTAGCAAGTTGTTTGAAATAGTCAAGGCTCACCTCCAGGACGTGCACGCCTATGCAGATGATACCCAGCTTTATCTCTCGGCAAGCTTTTAGCCAGACAGACCTTGAAAACTGACCGTCCAGAAGGCATGTTTCCCATTTCCAAGTGAATTTTCATTGCATTTTTTCCTAAAATGGGTGTCCATAGGATGGCTGGACACCCTTCTGGGTAAAACCTTGTGTCTTGTTTAAACAGGATTCTCATACCAATCAGGCAGAAGCTGATTGTTAGCCTTTTTAGAGGGATGTTTAAATTCTCACAGATAGTGATTTACAGAGCCAAATCATAAAAAAGTGGATTGGAATGAGTGAATTTATTCATTCTTTTCAATTGCAATAATTGTTCATTGTCAGTTGATGTGCTCAGTTGTTCCTAAATTTGGGAAAGCATTACAGTGCAGTTTCTAACCTTTGTTCAATACGGAGAGCAAACTCTTGTGGAGAAAGATTCCACTTCCTTGAGGACAACAAAAAGTTTGTTTTCAGTAGGCCGGCCAACTTTGGTACGTTTCTCGTTTTCTGGTAGGCACAACAAATACATTTTCCGAGCTCATCCATCCACTCACAAAATTACCGAATTGTGTTTTGACATTCTACAATTTATCCAAAGCACTCGGCTCTTTTGGCCTTCTCCCCCTTCAAGGAGCAGGCACAGGCTTTGTTGGCGTACTGCCACCTCAATTCACTTTTGATCCTCCACTTTATATCCTACTTTTCACAAAGAAGCTAAGGTAAAGACTGCTTTAGAATTACTGGATACAGCATCAAGATTCGAAGCCAAGTGCAGACAATAACACGTGCTACTCTCCCTCAAAATCAATCACCGAGTGTATCATATTCACAGTGGTGGTGGAGTTGTGAACAGAGTTTTGACAGCTCAACAAAATATTTGAACCCCCTATGGAAAACGGACAGTTGTTTGTTTTTCTCTTACCTCACACGCCCTATGGGCATGTGACTGACTGTGAGGCTTGCGCGCTTTGCATGCGTAAGACTCTTATGCCATGGTTTACTGATTTCTTAACTGTTTTTGAGAAAAAAACCGACTGTTTTGCAGTCTACGTAAAATTTTAATTTATGCAAGATGCGGTCATTTGCCTAAAGAATTCCAAACTTTGATGTTTTTTCTTAGTTTAGTTTTGTAGAATATTCACTTTCTGTCCACTGAGAAAAATATCCAGATAGCTCTGATGCAAGACTTTTATCATGCATGTATAAATTCTCTGCTAAAAGCTCATGCAGAGGAAACTAAACAAGACACTTAGTTTCCAAAAGTGGAGATGAACTTGCTAGAAAATGTAAGACAACAATTCTGACAATCTAGTTAATTAAAATAAACACATTCATTTTTTTCTTGACGAGTGTTGTTTTGATCCTTTTTTCCAAAAGCAAAACGGACTTTCTGTACAAACTTTATGAAACTTTGTAAGTACCTGGTAAATTGAATTGAAGACTACATGCCGATAAAACCCACCTTTCAGTTTGATTGTACACAGTTCATATAGCTGAATGTCATTCAGGACGACAAACAAGACAAGAACTGAAGTAAAAATATTAAACAACTTGTCATACACAATTTCTGTCTGCACTGATTGGTTAGCAACTCTTTAAAACTGCCAGGCTAGTTTGGTTTACAGGGAGACAGCTCAACTGTACATCGCTTTGACTTGTTCGGTTCTTTTAACAGCTCCAAAATCTTTCCTTGTAATAATTTTTAACCCTGGGTTAGTATACGACTTTATACTACCCCAAAATGCCTCCATTTCTCGAGACAATAAACATCGCTAATCTCATTTGTGTCCTGAAGTTTGGAATTGTGGTGTCACTCAACCTGTCAAATTTTTAAGCCAACGAAACTCCGGTACTTTTCTTCAGTAGCCAATCACCCAGCGAGAAAAATTAATTTTTGACAATAACACTGAACTAATTTTAAAAAAGTCATGAATACTGTGGTGTTTTTCTTCATTTTTACCGGCAATTTGACTTAATTTTTGTCAAAGTTTGTTGTGGATCCATCAATAAGCGGACAGACACATATAAAACTGGCATATCAATAAAATCAATAGCTGTCTACAAAAATCAATCAAAATTGATAATCTCAGGAGAGAGAGCCATCGAATTTCTATAAATTTCTTTGCACAAATTTAACGCTAGAATCGATCCAAAAACCAGGGCAGGTAGACAAACCTTTAAATGGGGTCAGTTCGACTGGATCCAAATGCACCCGATGATACCATTCAATCAAAATTAATAATCAATAATAGTCAATCAATAATAAGAATTAATTGATTGATATTTAAAATCAATAAAGACCAAAGCCACAGGCTTGAGTGATTTTTGATTTTCATTGATTTACATTGGTCAGGGTTCGTACCCGTTTTTGAACAAAAAATTCAAGTACTTTTCAAGGACTTTCAAGGACACATTTCCTATATTTCAAGGACTCTATTCAATTTAAAAAGAGCCTTAATTCTATGTCTTTTTTTAGTTCTTCCACAACATAGGTAATTTTTTCTCGAAGGTCTTTCTGTGTTTGCTCTTTTTCCTTTGGAGTTCTACTTAAATTATAAAGTTAGCACCGAAATTCAAGGACTTTCCAGCACCAACCGCAATTTTCAAGGACTTTCAAGGCCTTGAATTTTTATTTTAAAATTCAAGGATTTTTAAGGACTTTCAAGGTGTGTGTGAACCCTGATTGGTATTTACTGAAAACTAAAAAGTGCTTTCTTTTTGTTTTAAACATGTCGCACGGCTTAGAAAATAAACTCAATTAAGTTTTCATGATCTGATCTATGCTAAATTAAAAAAATAAAAAAGTATGACGTAAACAACAGTACAAACAACAATTTATTATCGTTCTGCATCGACAACAGGCAAAAACCGTAACTGAAAAGTACTTTGAATAAATGCACACATGCGGTCCTTAATGTTTAACTGCACATGATGTTATACATGACCTCGAGCCTAACTTTAATGTTTTTTGAATATATCAGAAAAATCTTTAAAAAAGTCACACATCAACAATATACACAATTATGCCCACGGTGATAGTTAAAATTGTAAAGTCCATGAGAAAACCACACTTCATGCTTAATCCCTCATAGACTCTTCTGAACAATATTTATTTGAGTAGCCAAACTATAGCTATACAAGTAACAGCTGGCCAACGTTTACCTGTGCTACTGAAAGAGGAGATAAAATAACTATAGAAAGGTTTACCTTGCAGTTTACTGTTTTTACCCAGAAATATCTACTTAATGTGGCCAAAGTAGATTGACAAGCTCCACTTGGAGATGACCAAGCTGGTCTCTTTCACTGAAAACTTTGAATGCATTACCGTGTTCTCCCTTTTTTTGGAAACGGAAAACACTCGGTGTTCTCCTTATCAGGCGGTAACAGGTACAATTTACTGCCTGAAGTAATACCTCTTACCGCCTGCAGGTTTATTAAAATTTAAGAAGAAGTGTTAAAAAATACGCAAGTGAGTTGTGATCCGATCCGATTCTCACAAGTAAATGAATGAATATACGGAAAAGCACTTAAGTATACACAGCTTTTCTTTTTATGGGCCACTGTTTTGGAAAGAGTGCATTGAAGACAAAGTAAAATTATTGGAATCAAACATTTTAAATTGTCTAAAGAAAACAATGGCCAATTTTCAACGTTTCAGATAATTATAACTTAGCTCAAAAATTTCGCAGCAAGGGCCGAGCCATGTCCCTCACTCTACTATCCCCCCTTCCCATAGGAAAGTGCACCTCTGGCACATATCCTGTGCCTTACTGGCCATGAATCGTCCCTTACCTGCTGAGCTAAAATTTAGGGAGAACACTTACACTTCCTCTTCCTAAACTTTAAAAGGACAGAGGTGATACCCCTTGACTACACAGGATATAGAAATTTCCACAGACATACACTGTAGCAGCACTGTTGTGTTTGCGACCACGTTCAAAAGCCTAACTGGGTGAACAATCAGCCATTGATTATCAACAACAATCAATGAAAATCAATAATGTTTAGATGCATCGGTGAGTGATTATCTATATTTTCATTGATTGGCTAAGCCAATCAATGATTGATTACCGCAGCGACAAAGCACGTACAGACAAAATGGCAACGTTATAAGAGTGGCTTTCCGTAAATATCGACCCACGGTCAGCACAAGTTGAAAATTTGATTTCGCTCATATTTTGCTCATCAATAACCCTTAATGAGTAATAAAACATGCAGTAGTTAGTTTTCCCAAATAACGTGCTCTTTTGTTAAAATTCGAGAAAACGCATTTTGCCCGTTCAGAGCTCAAAATCCACTTCCGGTAAGGCGAAATTTTACACAAATTCCATTGACTCGTACGTCAAACCACAATGATTTGGCAGCCTCTGAAGAACACGAATAGTTTTTATGACCCTTTCTTTATTATAAGGCGATAAATTTGTCAAAGCTGTAATGAGTTTGTGGCCAAAAAGGTATTGTTAAAATAGGCCCTGTTGACAATTTCTGCCGTTCAAAATTATAGGGATAAAATAAAGCAAATTTTTACAATGCGCTATAACTTAAAATTCCACAAATTGACTTTCTACAGCTTAACTAGGCCCCAATCTATCAGAGAATCGAAACAAATCTCTGGGCAAATGATTTTAAGTAGCCCGCATTCGCGGCAAGACGTTGAGTTCAACCCTAATTTTGCAAAAAAAACGCGACATTGCCGTGGTTAAAAATAGTGTTACACGGCCCGTCACGCCAGTGTTACCGATAGATATGCTTTAAACAATTTACTTAAAGGCAGATTAAAAGCCAGTTTGAAATTAAATCTTTCAGTAGACCTATTATTCTCATTGACTGCAGCATTTTCTTCAGATACAACATTTAGGGTCCCTGGGATAGCGTTACACGCTTCCATGTTCAGTTTCAGACTGGCGATTTCCCTCAAAAAATGGTATATAAACAGAACAAAATCTAAAAACTAAAACTGATTACTGAATGAATTTTTGCATTGAGAGATATTTGCGAATTAAATCATCGCCAATCAATGCCATTTGGTTTACAAAAACTAATTTCCTTGAAGCAATTTTAAAGAATAAAAATATTTTAGACTAAGTATTGGTGCAATAGTTCTTTTCGAAGTTTTTACCCTTGCGGGCTCTCAAAACTGAAAATCGTGGATGCACCAAGAGGAGCATATAATATACTTGTATGACGTGTATGAATCATGAAGCTACTGCATGACTATGACCCATTAAAACAAACCAAGAGGACTCTTTGGTGCTTTGCCAGGCTTACCATAAACTCAGTTTCGGGTTGCTTTCAACATTTCAGTGGAAAATTCCTGAAACAAATGAACGTCTGAAAAGGCAATCGCCTATTTTCCTGGTTAGAACCGTCCAGGCGGAAGTTCGTATTTCATGTCTTCAAACCTTTTTTGAATATTAGTTTCATTATGAGGCTTTCGGGGCCGTTTTTCATTAAACGAAACTGACTTAGGAAAATGGTAAACGCGATTACCGAACGGAATCAAAATTAATCAGTCCTGAATTCTCCTCACCATTTGCCCAAACCGTGATGTGACTGGTTTACCAATGTAACTAGTAAAAAAGCCTTGATGCCAAGAGCCTGCGATAAAGCTTCCTCTCATCGCTATCTGCCGCCAGGGACATTTTGTCAAAGAGCAGTGAGAGGCAGGTGTATCGCAGACTATGCGTCATATATTGTAAGTACTTTGAGGGGCCTTGTTAAGTGCATAATAGATCGCAGCAAGGGCAGATCGTTGCAATATCTCTAATTACTTATTAAGAGACACCAACAGAAAACTTGCTGTTCCTCTACCCCAGACAAATGTTAAGAAAAATAGTTTTTTTGGAGCAGTTCTTTGGAATAGCCTTCCTATATATTGACCAGCAGCAGGTGAAGTCTCTTGGGGTTTTGAGGGTCTGCTGCAAACAATTCTTCTGGAGATCTACGCGGTACTTATGTAAAGCTTTCAGTCTTCTAGTATTCGGTTTGTGACAAAGACAAAGGTAAGGTTTTGGAGGCCTGCTTAGGCATCTAAGGTTATGGAGGATGAGGAAAGTCCTCAAGTCTGTCTTTTCTTTTTAGGTGTTCCCATTCATTTGTTACAAGGTTCTTCTTAGGTTTAGTATTATACTCTACTTTGTTTCCCTGTTTTTATTTTTTTTGAGGAAAAGACGATGTTCTCTTTCCAAACACTGTTGAAAGGAACTTTCAGTCTTTTAACCTGTCATCTGCAGTTCAGTATTACAGCTAGAGTTTCCATGACACTAAAATGTCAATCAGTGCAAAGTCTTTCAGGCCACAAATTAAAGCAGCCCGCACTTTTTGCGTAAGCCAAGAAAGTGGAATAGTCAAGGTAATGGTCCGGAGCAAAACAAAATGGTCGTTCCCTCTTGTCTGGAGCAGAGGGGGCACGGCGGGGGAGGAGAGAGGTGAGTGAGACTGGGGAGAGAATCGAAAAATAAGTTTAAAAAATACAATAGAAAATGACAAAGAAAAAATAAACTTGCTCAGAATGGCAAAAATTTAATAATCGCCCAGCCTCGAATAAGCACCCACCTCAAATAGGCGCCCACTCTCAAGGTCCAAAAATTTAATAAGCGCCCAGGGCGGTTAATCGAATAAATACGGTACATGATACCACTGGGGAGAGAATCGAAAAATAAGTCTAAAAAATACAATTATAGAAAATGACAAAGAAAAAATAAAAGAAAGAAAACAAGAAAGAAAAAAAAGTGTCGCAGTCTAAAAGCTGTTGAAAAGTTAGTACTACCAAATCCATTCCTGCTGATCAATAACAAAGCGCCAAAAGTGCTTGATGCTCAAGTTGAATACTGTATTTATTTGAATAAGCGCCCAAACTCGAATTAGCGCCCATCCTAAAGGCAGCAAAGTTAAAGTGCCCACCCCCACCCCACACAAACTCAAAATTTAATAAGAGATAATAAGTAATAAAGAGACCCTCCCGAAGACGGAGTTTTCTTCAGAGCATTTCACAAAAACCTTGCTTTGTTACATCTCCGCTTTTTGTTATTACCATTTATTGTTTTGTTGAAAAACTAACATACTACACTTGCTCAGAATGGTGAAAATTTAATAAGCGCCCAGCCTTGAATAAGCACCCACCTTGAATAAGCGCTCACTCTCAAGGTCCAAAAATTTAATAAACGCCCAGGGCGGTTAATCGAATAAATACGGTACATGATACCATAAAAATTTGTAAATGAAGGACGTAGTTAACCTGTAACAGGCCTTCAGGTGGTTGGGAAAACGCAAAGAAAAGTGGGCATAAAAAAATAGCGAAGGGGCGGGGTTAGGGAGAGAGGGCGAAAGGTCCTCCTACTCTCTCCCTCTTACTCTATTCCACGTTTGTTTTCCTCCGTTCCCCATTTCGCGCCACTATCCACTGTCCACTGTCCACCACGCCTGGAATAGACTAGTTCATAGTGGGCCAGAGAGTTTTTTTCCACTGGTGATGCAAGGGATCTATAGATGTCCATTTAGGAGCATTTGCCATTTTTAAAAGCTCATGATCACGCTGCAACTATTCCTGCTTTAGCATTAGTAAAACGACACTTTTTTTTCTATTTCCGTTTTGCTGTAGAGGAAAGTTTTTGGTGATTTGTTTTTGATGATGGTGTTTCATCGTCGATCGAAATGAGTTAAAATGTTTTCTGAAATGTTCGTTACAATGTCACTTTATAAGCGTGATAGTAATACATCGAAACGTACATGTATACTAATACATATTAATTACTTGAAAGAGAAAACTTGCAAGAAAAAAAAGAGTTCTAATTAGTTAATATTGGTTATCCCCATCTTAAATTTAACGTATTTAAGCCTTTTGGTGCATGCTTAAATTAATAAAACACACCACTGTACTTGTTTAAAGTTTGTTCTTGTTGGGCTCCGGTCGTTGACGTCTTACCAACGTCGCTCAAAAAAGCCGACTTTTGGGCAGTTCTACACTACATATTGTATCCAAACAAAACGACTCTTCTAAATAAGATAAGTGTATTGAAAGATGTAATATAGGTTGTATGCTGGAATTTGGCGTGTGATCAGCGTTGAATAGAATGTTGAAAGTGAATCTGTCGTTAACACCGCTGGCGGGACGGGCCATGTCACGCTATTTTTAACCACTGGAATGTCGCGATTTTTCGCAAAATTAGGCTTGAACTCGGCGTCTTGCGGGCTACTTAAAATCGTTTCCCCAGAGATTTGTTTCGATTTTCTGATAGATTGGGGCCTAGTTAAGCCGTAGAAAGTCAATTTGCGAAATTCTAAGTTATAGCGCATTGAAAAAATTTACATTATTTTAACCCTATAATTTTGAACAGTAGAAATTGTCAATAGGGCCTATTTTTAACAATACCTTTTTGGCCACAAACTCATTACAGCTTTCACAAATTTATCGTCTTATAAGAAAGAAAGGGTCATAAAAACTATTCGTGTTCTTCAAAGGCCGCCAAATCGTTGTGGTTTGACGTACGAGTCAATGGCTGCGGCCGCACTAGGGGACTTCACCGAGTTATTTCCAATTAACTAATTAAAGTTAACTGGTTTAAAATATCAGCAAGTGCGGCCGGGTTGCCTTCAGTCTTAACCGAGTTTTAACCGGGTTATGCAAATTAAGCAAGAACAATAGATTTTCTTAACCAGGTTAGGTTTTCTTAAACCACCTCGTGAGGTAGTTTAACACAGGTTAACGTCATTAATCAGTCAATCATCTCCGCCTACGCGTGAGAATGTTCCAAATTTGGGCTTTATCATGCACGCAAGCACAACCGTGTCGAAAATTACTTCTTATAAACAAAATTGAGTTAAAACTTTTAAGAAGTCAAACTCTTTTTACCAGTGATACGGGGTCAAATTTTGTCAGTCACTCTGAGGCGAGCGTTATGAGGGACCCAAGCGAGTGAAAAAACAAAACCGCGCAACATTGACAAACTTTGTGAAAGTCTAAATTGAGTCCGGCCGGTGGTAAAAATTAACCTGGTTAATCTCTTTTAACCAGGTTACGTTCCAAAGAATTTTTTACCAGGTTTTTCAAAAACTAACCCGGTTAACTTGCCAAGTGCGGCCGCAGCCAATGGAATTTGTTTAAAATTTCGCTTTACCGGAAGTGGATTTTGAGCTCCGAACGGGCAAATGAGTTTTCTCGAACTTTAACAAAAGAATACGTTATTTGGGAAAACTAACTACAGCATGTTTCATTACTCATTAAGGGTTATCGATGAGCCAAAAATGAGCGAAATTCGAATTTTGAACTTGTGCCACAAAAAGTCGATTTTGGTCGATATTTACAGACAGTCGCTCATAAGAACTTGGAAGAGAAAAGAAATTACCGAACACAAAGGAGAACGAGTTGCATATTGAGCAAAAAAATACCTCATCATCCAAGGTTTCAATTTCAGGCATCGTGAATATATTTTCAGGTCTTTTTACCTCGAAACTTGCACAGATATACTCGTACGGATCACTCCACACACGAGGGACATCGAAGGTAACCTGGCCAGGTAAGAAAAACCGATTGGGCCTGGGGATAACAACCGTCGTCCATGTGACTGAGCCCTAGCGCCCGGTGCTTCTTATCAAACATGGAAGATCTGTACGCAGTGCAACCAGAAGCATATTATACTTGACGAATTTTGCTAATTTTGGAGCATAGTAGAAACGTAAACTAATAATGTCGGACCCGTTAAGCGTTTATCTCTCGCAGTTGCACTCTCTACTCTCGGCTAATTCTCTGCAGCGTGGTGTAGATGCAGTTAACACGGCGGTAGACCTCAGCAGTTTTTGCCTGCAAAACGTCTCGGAACTGGAACAAGGTAAGCTAGAAGTCGTCAAAAGTTTGATTTATACCTTTTAGAATATCTTTCAATTTAACTTTAACAGTATATAATATGTACTAGTAAGCTTATTGTTGTTCGTGCAAAGTATTTCTCTGTTTCCAATTGGTTCAAATCCCGCGGCTAATTAGACCCGTAGCCCTTGAGGGCGAAGGGTCTAATGCATCAGTCAATTCCACCTGCGCCCAGCCCCCCCCCCCCGGGCTAACCCCCGGGAATTAGCCTTTTTTTTCTCATGGATGGCAAATTCCCGGGGGCTGGAGCACTTAAGCTGTCAAATGCCCGGCGGTGGGGACGAAAGTAGAGGGCGAATGCCCCGCACCCGGGATCGTTTTAATCCCAGTTTTCATTTTCGTACGCTGCAATAGATCGCAAAGTTGTTCTAGCAAAGAAATGAAGCGAGTTTTGAGGCCCAATTCACGTTTTCTGGAATTCGAAGGTCGCAAAGTGAGTTGAGTGAGTTGGCAGCAGTTGCAAACCGATGATAAAAAACCATTCAGGCACAAAAACACCGCTAAAATTGTGGTCTGATGTGAAACGCGTAAATATTTTCTAACACAGACGTTTTTAATTATACATATTGTAGTCCTTGATTTCAAATTTGCAAGCTTTTAATATTTCCAAAAGCCGGAATTTTATTAATTACCATATAGAATGAATCAAATGCGGCCTGTTGCGAAAAACGCAACATTTCATTCACGCTCTTGCTATTTGCGTTGAATTTATGGCTTTTTAGATTACAGTACATATTGAAATTAAAAAAAACATATCTTTAAAAACGTCGACAAGTTTTTCTAGCCCTTGCTGGACAAGCCATTCCGCCACAAACTGCTGATCTTTATCTCGGAAATTCTCCATGTCGACCACGTTTTAAAGTTAACAACGTGCGTGTCAAAAGCCCGGGGGTGCCCCCAGGGTTGGCCAATGCCCGGTCCCTGGGTCGCGCTAAATTAGCTAAAGCCCCTCCCCCGGGACTGACAAGGCTGGCAAATGCCCCGCAGTTGCCCGGGGAGGGGGGGGGGGGCAGGGCGCAGGTGGAATTGACTGATGCATAATTGTTTTAGTAGGGAGTTTAAGATACGGAGACTACGGACTACGAACTATGGCTGGACAAGCGTTGTCCTTTGTTTGTAGCACTGGGTTGAGTCGTGCAAATATAGAACGTTAAGATTGCACTACAGACAGTAGACTACGAGAGAAGAGGTGGAGAGGGAAACAACACGCAAATATTTTCTTGTTTTCATCACAGTTCACAAAAATGCAAGTCAGTTAAATGCATGTGATCTTATCTTTAGAACAATGAACAAATTCTTCCATACGGAAGCAATTACGTCGAGTGAAATTGGTAAACAAAGTTTTGGTTACACAGGTTTCATTTTTTTCGCCCATGAATACTTATGTCAAATATTAAAGAAATAGTAATAGCTCATTTATTAGATTTAGAAGATGGACTTCTCCGACTACTGATCTGATGTAGTTTGAAGTATTGAAATGCAGAGTTTCGATTGTCTCGAAGATGTTTACATCATTTTCATTCAGCAAATGCAATACAAAAACTTGCATAAACAAAGGTTACACAAGTAGAAAGACACACTAATCAGTTCGAACAAACATTGAAACTTTTCAAGTGTGAAGAGAAAGTAAATTACCTGCAGGAGTTCTCTTCTCCTCGGCCGTCAATCTGAATTCTGCGTATAATGAGCTTGGCTAGATAAAACTGTAGTCACAGCGGTGGATTAAAAGCGTAAATCTGAGCAGAAATTAGACACAACTTACATATTTCGCTTCCCTCTCACTTAAAGCAGGTGAATTGAAAACGTTTTTACGAAAAGACGAGATTCTTGAATTACAGAGACAGCAAAATATGAGCAAAATGTTCTCCGTATTTGGGAATAAAACGAAAGAAAGTGTCACACTCGGTTGCGCCAAAGTTGCATAAATTTACGTAACTGTCACGTTTTAGCTTGTGAAAATTCATTCATTCACTCAGATGTGAAGTTGGTGAAAGTCCAACCAAAACTGTTCTTAAAAAAACATCTTTAAAGTAGTGCAATGACCCACAATACTGTTATGAACTGCAAGAAAAGCTCAAGTGAACTAAATCAAGTTGGCGATTGATAATTGGGTCAAGTTTTCAACAGTTTGTCGATTTTTAGTTCATCGCATGTACTTGTTGTTTACGATGGAAACGGAGCAGCCATGAAAGCTAAAAGACTGTGGCATTCCACAAAACGTGAAGTGGCCGCCATTGTTGTGGTAGGTTTTCAAATACTAATTCTTCATTATCAGCTAGTGGTAACGTCCAATTGTTCAGAATAACTGTCAGAAAAATGGACGGCAACCTGGGAATGAGGTTGCGTTGTTTCATAAGAGAAAGACAAAATGGCGAAACAATTCGCATGTTTCACGAAGAAGAAATAGGCAAACTACTGCCTAAATACACAGCAAAAACAGAAAAATAGAACTCAATGGATGTCCTCTGCTATTTGAAAAGTATCTGGTAGACTTATCATTCCTTTATATCCTGAACTTATGGAGAAACAGGCAAATGAAGAAGGGAACTTAAGGTCTATCTGTGACCTCTTACCCAAAAACGTTCCTTGGGAATGAACGCATGGCACGCACATGGATGAGAAACAGATAGCCAAGCTGTTCGAAACAGAATGGCCAAACGGATGCATGGATGAAGAAAAGTTTTGCACTGATGCAGTCAAACAGATGCATGGATGAGGAAAATTGTTGCACAGATGCAGTCAAACAGGTACACGGATGCAGAAAATTTTTGCATGGATGCAGTCAAATGAATAGACAACTGATGAAAATTTTTGAATGGATGTGGTCAAGCGGATGAACTGCTGACGAAAATTTTTAAACGGATGAGGTCGAGCGGATAAACAACTGAAGAAATATTTATTTTTGAACGGATGCGGTCGATCAGCCAGATGACTGAAGTAAATTATGATGTTATCTTCATCACCTTTCTGTAACAAGGGCCTTTGCAGCTTTAAAAGAATGAACAACTTGATCATTTTCTAATCTGATAGTGCATTGAAATTCATAGTGTCCAGAATAAAGTAAATTTGTTGAAATGAATAATTATTGGCTTCTGTCATTCATCAATTTACATAGTTTAAACAAATGGAGAGTGTTACGCTGCAAAATGTAATAATAACGCAAAGTGTAATAAGAATCGCTGCAAAATGTAATACTAATGCAAAATGTAATAACATTGATGCAAAATATAACAAAATTTTCAATGCAAAATGTAATAATCTTTCAACGCAAAGTGTAATAACTTTTCTAACACATAATATAATAACGCAAAATGTAATAATTTTTGAATAACAACGTGCATTCTATTTCAAACTCGGTATTGTGGCTCAGTAATCAGTAGCTGATCCAGATCTTCATTTGAATTATTATTATTATTATCAATATTGATATTAATAATAATGTAAATGATAATAATATTTATTTTCTTCTTCTTCTTCTACTTATTATTATTATTATTAATGAAATAACAGTTGAAACGTCGTGTTACTTCCGTGCTGAGCTACTTTCCCTCGCAACCTTGTTTTGTCTCATCACGCAGCACTCTTCCCCAAGGAGATATCTGTCACACTTTGTTTTCATGAGAACCAGAGAACTTTGGCTGTGGCTTACTTTTCTTAGTTTCTCTCTTAATAGAGGTTGAATGGTTTTTAATGCTGTTTTTTAGGTTGAAGGTTCTTTTATGTTGAAGTTTCCAAGCTTCACAAAGTCAAATCAGTTTGCCTCGTAAGGCAGTTGTTGTTTGCCTAGAACAGATAGTGCAAAAATTTTTTAGTTAGCCCAGTAACGCCTTTTTTGTTGGAGTAGAGCTAAGCTGATCAACAAAAATCTTGAATTTGCTCAGCAATGCTGGCTTAGAGTTGACGGCACCAAATTGTGAACTGGGAGATCCATAAAAAATGCGCAATTTCGTTCTTTTTAGGGCCGATCATTTTTTACCACTTGAGGGGGAGGGGGGATTGGGTAATTTGGTTTGGGTTAGAATTTTTGGATTGTTATGGCAAACTGTCCACATACCCTTCCCCTAAGCCAACATTAACACTTAATTCTCACTTAGGGCAAAATGTTGGCTTAGCGGAGGGGTTGGTGGGCAGTTTCTCAGAAACGCATAATCCGATCCTTTTTGGCCAAACCTCTGGTTGTAGAATTTTTCCCCTTCATACAACGGTGTAAGATTTTTTTACTACATCACACATTACACATTACACGCCATGAAAGATAAATTTCCTTCCATTGTAGGAGTTTTTTACGCCAGATATTTCCCTACAAGAATTTTTTTCCCTTGAAATCAGTATGCCGGATTATTTTTTCTGAAATTACCCGAAACTTGCTGAACGGTAAGCTATGTCAGTTCAGCATGAAGCTGTATTTCTGCCCTTCTTCTGTTTTTATTTGGCTTACAAGTTTAAAAATATGATGCTGTGAACAGGATATATTTCTGCTGTATGAAAGCCTTGAGTTGCATGGTTTAATCTGTTTTATAATTGATTCCTAAAAATCAGTGAATAAAAACGGTTATTGTTGCGTTCCTTACTTTGAAGATAATAAATGGTGCTGGTTCTGTATGTACATAACTAATGTTAAATTAGCCCTACCCTTGCACCCTGAACTAATGTTCAATGAAAATTTCATAGCTACTCATATGGCTTCGTTCACGAAATACAAATTGTATGGTACTTTTTATTTGTTTGAGTAGTCAGTGAAATACTCACACCAGTAGTCACCCATTTCATCTCTAGAAGGATCTCCTGAATTTTTAATCTAACTATTCTGTCTTTTGTAGCTTTAGACATCTAACAGAAAATGTGCAATAATTCAATAGAAGTTAGAGCTACATAATATATTGCTCCTTTATTGGGACTTGTATTACGTTCAAATCAGCAGAAACAAACGTCCAATTTGGTTCCCTAAAGATGATTACATCTCCTCATTTCAACATTTACTGTTTCATTGTAATATTAGCAATAATAATATTATTAATATTAATATCAATAATAACAGTAGCTTATAATATAATTGAAGATCTGGGTTCGCTACTGATGACTGAGCCACAATACCGAAGTTGTTACATTTTGTGTTATTACATTATTTGTTAGAAGAGTTATTACAATTTGCATTGAAAGATTATTACATTTTTGCGTTGAACATTTTATTACATTTTGCATCAATGTTATTACATTTTGCAGCGATTCTTATTACATTTTGCTGCGATTATTACATTTTGCAGCGTAACAGCTGGAGAGTATTTGCTTTCTAACTTAACTCACAGGAGTTTGTGTTTGCATCTTTACAGCGATCCCTTGGGAGATACCAACCACCAAAAGTGTTTGAGTTAGTCTTGAATAAAACGTGTAACAATAAACGAATGTTATAAAAGCCAAGATCATTATTCAGCAGAACATGTAATGTGACAATTCATTAAAATGGTTAATACAACACTTGTATCAAATTATTAAAATTTGTTGACAGGTTTGTCACCTGAGTGACCAGGTCACGAACAGCTCAAGTGAAATCTGTGGCTGACAACAGTGATTGTTTTGAACAGATAGCTCGAGCTGTTCGAACGGATGACAATTTTGTTCACACGGATAGGTCACACCTGATTTTAAGTGGCTAATCCACCTGCTTCATAAGGCTTTCAACTCCAGCGATACTGTTTGCTTCAAACACTATCATGATACTGTTATTCATGAGCGCAAAACCCTTTCGCAGAAGATATTTTGAGTCCAAAGTCATCCAATTAAGAACACTAATCCAGCTCAGTGGTGGTCCACTGTTAAAAAGCTGGCTGGCAAGGTTTCAACTTCAGGGTCAGAAAATTTGCTCTCCAACTCAATGTTGTTGGTGCCGATTTGTTCTTGTCATTTGATTTGCTCAACAACATCAACTCAGCCTTCCTAAAGCCCATGTGAGGTTTCCTGCCTCTCAAATCTTTTCCTCCCCTTTGGCTTTTGTGTAACTTTGTGGGCATTCTTGCTTAACCTATCACCTCCTTGCTGAACAGCAGCTTGTCTGAGCAGTATCTTCCCGTGCTGGAAACTAGCTGATCTGGTCCCGCTCCCAAAGCAACAGCCAGTTGAGGTTGTTATTAAACACCAGTGCCCTATCTCCCTCGCACCTTTTATTTTTAAACTCGCTGAGGATTTTGTTGTGGCATTGCATGTTGGTCCCACGGTTCTCTGTACATGTATTGTCCCTGATTAGTATGTCGGAATTCTTAAGTCTTTGACTACTTTGGCCTTATTGTCTATGATCATCCACTGGGCTATGGTGGCTGATGGTACTGTTATTGCAGTATTTGTTGTGCAGTCATTAGGGGGTTTGACTTGCTCAGGAGTCCATAGGAAGCCACGAGTTGATATCTTGATGATTACATTTGGGACCTAGAATTCTGTCATATGTCATTAAAGATGTGAATATTGTTCATCGTGGTGTCAGATAGGAATGAACGTTTATTCGTTTGTCTCACGATAGAATCGCTTTGAGATATTGATCGCGACGTTTCGACTGCAATACTGCTAGTCTTCATCAGGCGATGAGGTCAATTGTTTACGTGTAGCTATTTATGCACGTTGGTTCACTGTGATTGGTGTATTTCGATCTTCATTATTCCGACTAGCAGATGATGTTCCCTCAGGGGTCCGCTTGGGGTCCGCATGGCTGCCTACGATCAGAAAGCATAACAGCTGTTCAACTACATTGAACCACCTTTTTCTTCTTTTTTCTTTATCGGGCATTCCCTGCCAAAGAACGGAATCTTATGCATTGACATATTCTTCTTAGGGTCAGCTACCTTTTGCAAAGTTCTGTGACAGTCTCTTAAACATTTTCAAAGGTACATTTTTCACGATCAAGAAAGATACAGCTAAATCACTTGGCTACGTCACGGGAAATGCAATTGCTTTATGCGTAGATTCGGATGAGAAAAAAAAAATCGTTATGGCCACTTTAAATCTAAAAAAAAGGAAAAAAAAAGCTTCGCGGGAGGTCAATGGTGTGAAAATTTCATTTGCTGCCAACTGGCTGAAATTGAAAAATTAAGCTTGGCACTACATCAGGAAATCACTAACCTGGGATCGTAAATATTCCTACCAAGTTCGGTGCTTGTATCAAAAATTGCATGAGTTTCTAGCTAAGCCACCGGACTAGTAAAAATAGTATCTACTTATCTATCTACCTATCTATCCATCTATCTATACCTGAACATGCTGAAACAAATGATTACAGGGTTGTCATTAACGTTTAAAGCAGCCATAGCAAATGAAGAATAACCAGTAGCATCTCACATAAAATTTATAGTGTTTAGTTAGCTTTCCACTCTGATCACCCATAACATCAAGTAAGCTCAGCTGAACTGGTGTTACGGGTTACAGCCCTTAATGACAGCTCTGGACTGTGCTATATTAATGCAATGTATTGTTTTTTTTTTTCAGCTTACTCCTCCTCACTGTTATTCCACGAAGAAACAGGAGTTATTAGTTTCTTAAGAAAAACAGTTGCTCTTGATGAGGTAATGTTTCTTTAACTTTTGCTGTTGAAAAAGATAGCTCTCTCAGGGCTCGAAAAAATTTCCAGAGAGTCTCCGGACATGATGAATGGCCAAATTCATTTTAGCTCAGTCATGTATTGTTTCTGGCTGGTCAAATTTATAAGATATGTAACTCTTAAAACAGGGGCCCATGAACTAAACCTGGAGTTATATATTACCCAAAAAGACGTTGCTTAGAGCTTATAGGACTTTAAAGGACTCATTGTCAACAATAAAAATAAATAATATTATTGTACACATTCACGGTGTGAGATAGATGATCCTAGTCCATGTTACTCCCCGCTATAAGGGCATAAAATTTGTATTCATCAAGAAAATTAACTAACAAAAGTGGAAATATTTTTGATTTTGTGACTGGAAGTGCATTAACCTCAATGTCTGTTTCAATGTGCAAATTGTAAACAATGGATGCAGTTTCCTTTCACCCAGGATTTCAGATCAAAGTTCTGCAATACACAGTGAGTTGCTACATACTGATAACAACTGAACAGTATGGAAATCTTAATTTACTTCATTTTCAATACGATCGAATGTGACTGGTCAACATGACCGGCAAGACGAAAGGTTGACTGGTCAACTCCCCAATCAGTCCAGACATTGTCCATTGACCGGCCATTATTGCAAGCCCTGTCTCTAGAGAGAGTGTTTGTGTTTTTTTTGTCTGTTGTGCACTTGCAATTTTATTGCCTTGCTTTGTCATGTAAGCATGACATGTAACCTGTTTTGTCGAAGAAAGTAGAACATGATTTCTTGCATCTTATCTGATGTAACAAGTTATTCCTCGCCATCATGTCATGTAGCACACAGATTACTTTTGACTAAGAAAATTATGGTGACTTCTTGCAATCAAGAAAAATTATTTTTTACGACGCAACAGGTCACGCTTACTTGGTCATACTTCACTTTCATGTTATATCTCCTTTATGGGCCACTTTTGACACTCACTCAGTCGATCGAAATTTACTACTCAGTAGGCTCAACTCTAAGTAGGCAAACCATTATGCCCCACACTTTGCAGAGGAGCTACAGTTGAGGGACCCTCCAGAGATATTTTCTATCGGGGACACAAAATTTGTGAAAAGAAATGGTGGGTTAACAAATATGGTTATAAGAGATGAAAATGTCACAAAACCAGTTCAGTTAATCCATTTGTTGGTCCATTGTTAAAATTTCGCCCGTCATTTAGCCATTGGTAGGCTGCTATTTTGAGCCCTGAGCTGCTGCAAATATTATGAATGAAATGTGATGTCATTTACAAGATATACTGTTTGAAAGTTCTTAAGTGGTGCACTTATGTGAAAAGTTGAGCATGCATGAGTTGTCCAGAATTAATGTTCTATCATTATTTTCAAATATTATTATAGTTTATAGATGCCAAGGTGGAACTTTTAAAGTTTGTAAAAACCTTTGTGAACAAGCTTGAGAAGAAAGTAAATCCTTATGCCCTTAACATTAAGGTAAGGTCCAACTTTTTTGCTAGCTTGTGAATAAATTAGTTATAACCTTTATTCAAAGTATTTCTCTGTTTCTTGGCATAAATCCTGTGGCTAATTTTTCATAACTGGCTACCATTGATCAAATTTGACATTTGCCGATATTAGTACAATGTTAATACCAACTATACTGATAATCAGCAGAAAAAGGGATAGGACTAGGCATGGTAGCTCAGCTCGTTTGAGGTGGCGAGAAAATGGCGGAAGATTTGTTATGTTTTAAAGAAGAAATAGCAGAACTAATGTTTACAAAACACAGCAAGACACAAAAATATGGCTTGATGGATGACAATTGCTATTTAAACATCTCTTTGAATGTCTAAACTACCCACTAACCAGCAAATACTTTGAAGACAGGAAAGTTATATAGATCAAGGTTAGCATGTTTTGAAAATGTAAGTATTTCCAGTAAATATTGAGTAAAAATTAATGGGTTCAGCTCTTGTATGAGGATCACACCCTTTGGTCTCAGCAGATGATACCATCCTCAGTCATTATTTTACTGGAGGGTTAAATCCATCAAAAATTATTTTTTTTTTTGGAGTAAAAATAAAAGCTTACACACATTGCAAATAAAGGTCATCGTAGTTTATTGTGTATTGCCAAACAAATTGCAGACTAATTTTTTGGTGGCAGATTATATGAACGCTGTATATATGACCAATTCACTAAAATAACATAACAAAGCTTTTAATAATATCAAAACATGCAGCAAAGGCTGCAAAAGTCTGAAATAACTGTGGCTTTTCTAAGTATTTCTTCTGATTGCTGTCCCATAAGAAACTGAAATTATATGATTGTATTATTAGTACGCGTATTATTAACTTATTATTAACTTTTTTGTATTAAAAATACCATTAACTTTTAGTTGCTTATTGACCCCACATGCTTATGCGGTTTTAAGTAATAATGCATTTTTTACAAAATTAACATTTGTAACAAGAAGCTTTATTTGTTTCATTAGGACATATGTGTAAAATTGTTTTCTCAAGATCGCAGCAACAAAGTAAAAGTGGAAACTTTCCCACTTCTTGCTCAGGTATGTATACCTAAGTTATAGAGTTTTTTATATTAAACACAGGTTTTTTCAATCAGTATAGTCAGAAGAAAAACCTTTGGGAAATAAATTATTGCTTTAAAATAAGGCATATAAACCATCTTAATATTTAAGTTCAAATGGTGCATCTAAAGAATAAATAAATTGTAAACTTTTCCAGTCCTTTCCAGGCATGCCCATTTCATTGTGAGAAGCTATCGCTTACTTGGGTTCAACCTCATTCTCATAGCTGTGAAGAAACTTGCTCAGGGTTGAGAAAAACTAGCAGGGTGAAAAAAGATGAGATTATAGAAAATAGGGCTTAATATATAGATTTAGCCAAGGCTTAAAGCGAAGTGCCATTTATGTACTTTTAATTACTTAAAATGAGAAAATTAAAACGAATAAGCTTCAACCTATACAAAGAAATTCAGAAATTTAACTGATTTAAAAACAAAAAGAAAAAATTATAAAAGTAATAGTCTTGGAAGAGAATTCTTACCCATATGTCTGCATCCCTGCATCCCAAATAAACAATAAACAATTCAGTTTTTTTAAAAATCAACCTTGACAGCAATTGTATTTCATTTTGGGTCAGCAGTACAAGAACACGATAATTTTAGAACTTAACTAAAATAATAAAAGGCTTCAGTTGTCAGCAAGTAGTCTGACGGTGAACATATTTCTAGATGCTAGATAAGTTTCCACGGTTGACTTCAATTTTCAAATTTTTACTAAGTTGGGGGGTGAGGGGGTGACTAGGTTGTTCCTAGAGTGTGACCAAAACCAAAACCTCACAAATTTTTTCCAAACATTTCCTTGCAAGTCAAACACAAGAAACATCAATCTAGATTTCTACTCAAGCAACTCCATTGGTTGCCTCTAGAATGGTTAATTTTGCACCAAAATGAAATGCAATGTAGATGTCTGTGACTCCCTTTCCTACCCTACTGAGGTTTTTTACTCCTAATCCCTAAGTCCGCCCAGACTTATGGGCATACGGGCGTCGCTGATATCATAACCAATTTATCTTGCATTGACAGGTTGCTATTTTCTCTTATGTATGGGGCTCTGCTGTGCATGCTGCACTATTAGGGCTTATTAATTTTTACTGCCTTTTCTCTGGACAACAATATTCTGCAAGCAAGTAGTATTTTCAATACCATGGTCCCTAGCATGTTCAAATAGGTACATAAGATGTACATAATTTACAGTTTTTATTTTTTTTGGAAAAAAACCCTCAGTCAGTCAAGTAGGGATATCCTTAAACATACATCATCTCTACATAATTATAGCAATTACATAACTATTATGCATCTAGAAGACATGACCTAATGTTGGCCATTGAGCTCACCTCCTTTCTGACTCTTCTGCAGCAGTACTATTGCTGTGAGATTTCATATTGGTTTCCTTAGTTCACAAAAATTGGTTTTATATGAAGTTAAATAAATATTTATTGAGCTATTTTGAAAAAATAGCTCATATGTCAGTGGTGTTAGCGTATGTATCTTTATGGCTCTGTGGCTTTGTGGCTTTGTGGCTTTGTGGCTTTGTATGTTGGGATGTTTGTTGCAAGAGCCAATAAGGTTGAAGGTACTATGAGTTGATGCTTAGGAACCAATGAGATCTTGGCATCTATTTAAACATGGCATTGGTAAAGGTCGAACAAGGGCACTTTGAGACCGCCATCTTGATCCTTCACAATTTTTTCGTCTTTTTTTACGGGTACAGGTGTTTGGAAGCACTACATCAAATATCTTCACGTTTCAAACGCTGTGAACAGTGATGCAGCTGTTTAAGGGTTCATATTTAAGTGTGGTTGCTGCTTTGGGGCATTTCTGACCTAATTCGGCTATCGGTACAACGCACGTCAGTATGAGTTCTGTTTCACCTACTACAACGGGGTAGAGTATAAAAGATCATATATTTTCAATCTCTTCCAATGAAGCAATAATTGATATTTAGATATAGACTTTAATTCGAAAGTATGCGCCCTATAAAACGTGGTTTTAGAAGTTTAAAAGGCAGCTTTTTTTTCTGAAAGCTGTATCGAGTATTGTTAATCCCGCAAACAAGCTTTAAAAATATTATTCTCTCGCTTACAAAGTTCAACCGACCTTTTTCGTTCTATTTAGTAAAGATGCGTAACTTATGTAGAAATAGTAGCGTTAGGGAATAAAATTGGAAGAAGCTAGTTGACACAATTATTAGATACTGTTATATTCAGTGGAGTAACATGATATAAGTAGAAATATATTTCGGCAGTTTGATAATTTTCTTGGAAGTTAATAAATGTTAGGCTATCAACCTTGACGTTGCATGAAACATAATTTAATTGCATCTGTTGTAATAAAGCCGAGGTGATTTCTTAAAATCGTTTGAGAAAATTTTGTAGTAAGACAATTTGCCTCTTTTTACGTATGAATTGTGAAAGGGCCAAAGACCAACATCAGTCTTCACATGCAAATTGTGTGCATGAGTTTTTTTATAATTCTGTTTACTAGATTCCTGTGTGATAACTCGAATTCCCTCACGTACGAACCACAAAAGGGGGCAAAGTCCAACTCTTTCACGTGCCAGCTGTGTGACTGTACATCTTATGCAGATTGGCGTTTCACAATAATAATAGTAACTCAGACGTATGAAGACCTGTTTCGTTTAGTAACCAATGCCTTAAAAAAGGCTCTTTTCTTTTAAGAAGCGACGGCTTTTAAAACATGACGAAATAAGTTGTCGGAGTTAAAGACTGTTTCAGAAATGTTAATAAATGTTAGGTTATCAACCTTGACGTTGCATGAAACATAATTTAATTGCAGATGTTATAATGAAGCCGAGGTGATTTCTTAAAATCGTTTGAGAAAATTTTGTAGTAAAACAATTATTTTGCCTTTTTTTTTACGTACGAATTGTAAAAGAGCGAAAGACCAACATCTTCACGTGCAAATTGTGTGCATGAGTTATTTTTATAATTCTGTTTACTAGTTAACTGTGTGATAACTCGAATTCCCTCACGTACGAACGACGAAAGGGGGCAAAGTCCAACACTTTCACGTGCCAGCTGTGTGACTGTACATCTCATGCAGATTGGCTTTTCACAATGATATATAGTAACTTGGACGTATGAAGACCTGTTTCCTTTTGTAACCAAATCCTTAAAAAAGGCTCTTGTCTTCTGAGAAACAATAGCTTTTAAAACATGAAGAAATGAGTTGTCGGAGTTAAAGACTGTTTCACTGAGTAGAATCGCACGTGAAAACCTCATGAATTATGATGATGCAACCATCTACCACAATGATAAAAATCCTGGTATTTCGTAAGTATTCAGTATTCGATGAGTCACCTTTTGGCTTAAGAAACTCCGAGGAAACCTTAGAGTTTTCCTTCTAATCAACGTTTGGTGAGTAGAAATTTATTTCACTTTAACGATTTGTTTAACTTGCACCAGATGTAACAGGGAAAGACAGAAGAAAGTGAATATATAGCTCGAGGATCGATTCAGCTGAGCGTTTGGCGTTTTCATTGATGTACCGCAATACGCAATTTCGCACATAAACCTAATCTACATTTAGGATAAAAGAGGTAGATTTATCACTCTTGGTAAGGTTACACTGAAGCATTAAAGTTAAACTGAAGCATTCAAAATAGCTCATGCACGTTTTAACGTGCCTATGTTTTAACACAGTTAACAACAAGGAGCTTGGGTGTGGTCAGCAGTCGGTCGTTTGGCTCAAGCGCGGTCAGTCTTGCTTGCATCAGCTCCATGTGCTCAGTGCAGTGTTTTCCTGGCGGCCATTCTCTTCGTTTAGCCTTTGGATCATTCTTTTACCGTCGGATTCTTGCTGGTGTTTGGCCATGATTGTTTGCTTGGCTGTTTCGTCTGCTATTTCATGGTTTGAAAGTTCGACAACAGTTTTTCTGGGTTTTTTTCCCCTGAGATGGATCGACTGTGGTTTTGCGTTCACTTGCCTAGCAGTCAAGCAGCTCACGAACTTAGCGATCAAGCGGTCCAACGAGCTTAGCGGTCTAGCTGTCCACGAGCTTAGCGGGTCGAGCGGTTCACGAGCTCAGCAATTAAGCGGGCCACAAGCTCAATAGCGGTCAAGTGTTCCACGAGCTTAGCAGTGAAGCGGGTTTACCTCAGTGTAGGAACTTGTGAACTTTTTCATTGTTTTGTACCTTTGGTTTTTCTACAAGATGTAGGTTTTGTTGTGTTGATTTCTTTGTTTTCTTTGTTTTACGTCACCGGTGAGTTAAACAGGTTCTTTCGCCGAGGATGAGCCGGTGAAGCGGCCCTAGCACTGAAGCAGTCCTCAAGCTTAGCCGGAAGTGGTGTAGCAGACCACAAGCTTAACAGTGAAGCAGTCCTCAAGCTTAGCGGTGAAGCGGTCCACAAGCCTAGCGGTGTAGCAGTTCTCAAGCCTAGGTTCTCGAGCTTAGCGGTGTAGCGGTTCTCGAGCTTAGTGGTGGAGCGGTCCTCAAGCCTAGCGGTGTAGCGGTTCTCAAGCTTAGTGGTGAAGCAGTCCTCAAGCCTAGCGGTGTAGCGGTTCTCGAGCTTAGGTTCTCAAGCTTAGCGGTGTAGCAGTCCACGAGTTTTTAGCAGTGAAGTGGTCCACGAGCCTAGCAGTTTCCGCCGGTCAACGGTCAAACTTACATGGAACGTGTTCGCTTCGTCACAGCCAGGAGTATCAAATGGAGCGGTTTCTGTGGCGGTTGCGTTAGCGTGAAGCGGTGTTTAGCGTCACCCCACCCCTCCCTCTATGTCTCCTTCCATTGTTTCATCTTGCTTCAGTGTGACGGGTGCCTGGAAAGGGGGGCCATGGCTGGGTTGCGGGGATTTGCCAGCCATGGGAGAGGAGTCTAGGGGCTGGCTGGCCACAGTGGAGGCCCCTGGATTCATACGCCAGGCACCCACATTCCTTCTGGTATTTTGTAGTAATAGTTACTAGTTCTATAACAATATTATAGTTGTTTTTTGTACTTTTAGCGTCTGTTTGCTGGTAAGTGTACAACTACTTATATTGGTTTTCTTTAGCGTCCTTTTCCAGTTGGTTTTGTAGTTTTTTTCATGGGGCATTGGGGCTTTACTGTTTTTGTGGCGTTTACAGCATTTGTATTGTTTTAGGGAATGTTTGGGTTGGATGTTTGTGGCGTTCACATTGTCTGTAGTGTTTATGAGGTGTCTGGGCTGGTTGGGTTTGTGGGACCTATGGGGCATTGGGATTGGACCCTTGTGGCGTTTACAGCATTAATAGCGTTTTATAGGCATTGGGGTTGGATGTTCGGGGCATCTACAGCATTGGTTTTATTTATGGAGCGTTTGGGTTAGACTTTTGGGGCGTTCACAGCATTGGTAGTGTTTCTGGGACATTCAGGCTGGTTTTTTACTTATTGATTTATTTTTCTTGTGGCGTGGCGTGTTAGCGTTTATGGTGCATTGGGATGGAACCTCTGTGGTAGTGACAACGTTTGTAGTGCTCATGAGGCGTTTGGGCTGGTTCGTTTCCATGGGGCATTTAGAGTGCCTGGCGCTTTGGGGCAGGGGGCCCTTGCGGCGTTTACAGCGCTTGTATTGTTTAGGAAGTGTTGGGGTTGGATGTTTTGTGGCTTTCACAGCAGTTGAGGCGTTCGGGCTGCCCCCCCTTTTTGTGACGTTTAGAGTGTTGGTAGTGTTTATGGGACATTATGGAAGGCCCCTTGTGGCGTTCACAGCGTTAGTTCGGTGTATGATGCTTTGGGGCTGAATGTTTCTTGTGGCGTTTACTGTGTTTTTTATTGTTAATGGAGTGTTTGGGATGGATGCTTGTTAAGTTCACAGCGTTTTGAAGCATTTTAGGAGGTGTTCGGGCTGGTCGTGTTTGTGGCGTTCAGAGTGTTTGTAGTGTTTATGGGGCTTTGGAGTTGGACCCTTGTGGTGTTTTCTACAGTGTTCATGGGGTGTTGGGGTTTGGACGTTTTGTAGCATTTTACAATTTTTGTGGCATTTATGTGGGTTGGTGTTCAGCACTTGTGTGGTGTTTAGCCTGTGTATGTTTCTTCCTGCTCAACATAGGTGGGTGCCTCTGGGTTTGGTGTATTGGGGCTCAGGCTTCTCCCAGCCATGAGCCCCTTCTCTCCGAGCTTGGTTTCTGCTCAGAGGTCCCTTCGGCTTGGCGTGGGGGCTCATGGCTGGAGGGCGCGGGTTTGCCGGCCATGGGGGCGTAACTCTGTCTAGGGGCTGGCTGTGCCAAGGTGGAAGCCCCTGGACATCCCTCGGCACCCACCTCCACTAAGCGATGCGGTTGTTAAATGAAGTTAAATAAATATTTATACAACACAGTTAACAACAAGGAGCTTGGGTGTGGTCAGCGGTCGGTCGTTTGGCCCAAGCGTGGTCAGCCTTGCTTGCATCAGCTCCATGTGCTCAGTGCAGTGTTTTCCTGGCAGCCATTCTCTTTGTTTAGCCTTTGGATCATTCTTTTACCCCCATCCCTCCCCCTCTTTATTCTTCCACTGTTAAATCAGTGTGATGGGTGCCGGGTTCCTTTGGCGTGGGGGCTCATGGCTGGAGGGCGCGGGTTTGCCGGCCATGGGGGCGTAACTCTGTCTAGGGGCTGGCTGTGCCAAGGTGGAAGCCCCTGGACATCCCGGGCACCTACCTCCACTAAGCGACGCGGTTGTTAACATGGTATTCATAGTGTTAATGAATAGAAGCTCAAGGTTTACCAGTTGCTGTCAGTACTTCTTGCGGTTAACTTATCCTTTTAAAGTGTACAAAAATGTTGATTATGATAAAAAATGCTAATATTTAGGTCACCTAAAGCCATGTTATAACTTTACACAACAGGCACGAACTCCAAAATTGCCTGAATGTTTCCTTTATTATTTTTTCAACATTTTACTCTGTGGATCCAAGTGAATTTTTGCATGCAATTTATCACTGACTAATTTCCTCAAAACAAACGAATATGAAAACTCTTGGGCACTGCTTCAGTTCCTATGTTGTTGTGGTGCTTTTTAGCATGCACCAGAGGTGAAACTAAACTTCTGGAGTTAAATAGCGGCTGCAACACAGGTTATGTGTTTCTATGAAGGGGCCAAATGCAGAGCTCTTTCACTCAGTAAGTTTACAATAAAATTTGTGCAGAAGGCAGAGGCACTATTTTAGTTTTCAAAGAAGGGATGTAGAACATTGTTCAAGAGAGTGTAAAGAAAAGAGACTTTTTAGAAGATGCACTTATTTTGGTCAGGGTTGCACCAATAATAAAAAAATTTATTTTTAGGCATGAAGGTTTTCTCTTAAATGGATCTTTGCCACATAAATGTCAGGAGAAATCACTTCCATTGAGTCTCAAGATCCTTATTTCCCTATTGGTGAGGGCATAGTTTCAACACTAAGAATAGAACAACGTTTTATCCTGAGACAAAGCCAATTCATTATTTTGAGCGCAAGCCACCATTCACTGTTGATATTGGCTTGAACATACATGGGCTAACCAGAAAAAAAGCATCTAATTCATCAGTTACACCAGCTGGGAATCTGCATTTCCTATGACAACTATTGGCCAAGGATAACAAATATTTATGGGGCTGCCACTTTTGCTTTTGCTGGTTCTAAAACAACTGCATTGCTAAGTGGAGGTTGGGTGCCTGTGATACCCAGGAGCTTCCACTATTGGCAGCCATCTCCTAGATGGAGACCTCTCCCATGGCTGGGAAATCCCGGCAACCCAGCCATGAGCCCCCATGCCAAGCCGGAGGACCTCTGGGCCAAACTTAAAATGCCTGGAAAACAAGGGGCTCATGGCTGGGGGAAAGCATGAGCCCAAACAAGAATGCCCAAATCTGATAGCACCCAACCGAGTTACACAAAGGTTAGATAAGCGCCTTACCTGCTAAACAAGTCATCCGGCTACTGAGAGAATCATGTCTTCTGGAGTCCGCACATACAGCAAATAGGCTTCGCTTGACCAGTGACCCATAGTTTTAATAAGGTGGTCAGGAAGTCCTTGGCTGGCAGCAGTAGTAGCGGCTCCACTTCTAAAGATATGACCAGATAAATTTCCAGGAACATCTGCCGACTTCAGAGTAGATTTTAAGAATGCAGAGAGCTTGTATCTGAAAAGAGGAGTACCATCCAGGTAAGGAAATAGAGGTCCGTGTTTCAGTCCATGAAGATGAAGGTAATTTCCCAAGGAAACCACAGCACATAGAGGGGCGGGACCATGACCAAGGAAGACAAAGAGCCCTGTTGGAAAGGGTCTCACCATCTGTCTTGGAGCACTCTATAAACACGTGAACACTTTGAGGGTTCAAATGGGCATCAACCTGTATGTTAGCAAGAGTCAAATGCAGTGAAGGATCAAAAGGGCTATTGACTGTAACTTCACCACCTCTGAGGAAGCCAAAGAAGCCAACGTAGCAGGCAGCCCATAGCATGACGTTGTCAGGATTTGCGAGATCCAGAGACAGGTTTTGTAAATTGCATTGGCTTCTGAATGAAGTTTAGGCTTTGGACTTCTAACCTTGAGGATTGTTTCCATGTTCATGTTGACAGTTTTATGGCATGCAATTCCAACCAACTTCTCGCCAGGAAAATGAACATAAAAAGGTCCCTGGAGTCAAGTACTTAGACTAATTAAGATGAATGATGTCATTTGAAATTTTGTACATTGTGCATAAGTGAGGTTGTTTGTGGCGAGAGGCCAAGGGTTCCCTTTCCAGATCTTTCATCATGGAAGTTACACTTGAAGAATATTTATAATCCCCTTTACAAAACCAAGCAGCTGCCGTTTTAATATTTTCCAGTTTATTTACATCACATAGATAGCATGGGTCCCAGACTACTGATGCATACTCCAATTTGGGTCGAATAAGAGTCTTATACAGGAGACATTTGGTATCCTCATTGCAGAACCAGAAGTTTCTTTTGCTCAGATTCAAGGTCTTGGTAGCTTTGGAGGATAATTCTTGAGGATGGTGATTCCATCTCAGATTTGCCTCTAGGGTGACTCCAAAGTAGGGGTGCTTTTCAACGTATGGTAAGGTAGTGTTGCAGAAAGTATATTCCCTGACAGGTGGATTCCTCTGTTTGGATATACACATAAACATTTCTCAGGGTTGAATTCCTTCTGCCAGGTGTTCTGCTTTAGCTCTGGTTTCTTTAGGTCAGATTGAAGTTTGAGGTAATGGATATATGAATAAGGCAGTCATCAGCAAATGTAATCTGGTTTGATGTTCAATTCATTAACATAAAGTAAAAACAAAAGGGGTCCTAGGAAAGTTCCTTGACGGACACCTGAAATAACTTGCTGGGGTGGAGATGAAACACCATCACAAACAGTTTGTTAAGTTCTACGTGTTAAGAAACTTCTTAGCCAGACATCCAAAGGGCCACATTACAGCTTCATGCCGATTTAAGAGGCAGTCTCCCTAAAACCGGTTCACTGCGTTTTGGGTCGGAGAATCAATTTCCTTTAAACTTTGCCCATGAATATATCTTAGTCCAAAAGTAATTGAAACCGCATTAGTTTTTGAAAATTTTTCAAAATAAAATTTTTCAGGAGGAAAATCACTTCAGTACCAGGCTGCCAAAGTTTTGCAGTGACAAAGAGTAAAACTAGCGTATATTGCCGAGTTCACCACTTCAGAGTTTTGCACTTTCAACGAGTTTTTCACTTCCTAGGATTAAATTGGTCCTTGAATGATGTAAAGCACACAACTGTGGTCCTTCAAAAGCAACTCATGTCCACTAAATATTTTGGATTTACACCCGCTTGTCCATGGGCGGGAAAGGGCTCAAAAGTGCATATTTTCATCCTAGCACTGTGCAAAATCCCCACGTCTCTGAACCAAAATGTCTTTTCAGACCAATAAAGGGAAAGTCCAAAAAACATAGAAACATAAAAATATATTGTGATTTTAACGATTTATCAGCACAGCCCATCGATGAAATATGCCTATTTTCTGTTATGACTGTTTACAATACACGATGGAAGGTCTTAATCCAAAGCCGCAATAGCACAATAATTCATTATTTGTATCAATTATTTTAAACTTTTTGTGACTTTTGACACAATAGAACATCATTTAGGAAAGGAAACCCTTTAAGCCGAACGCATTAATACTAAAAGTGAACCTGTTTACAGCACTTGATCCAATCGAGTCATCTTTGCTGTGTACACAAAACTGATATCACATGAGGGTGCTTGTCACGCATTCCTATATCTGGAATCGTTACGCCGGGAAAACATTTTTTAGGCTAGTCTAACTAAAATTAAAAGGTAGGAAATAATCTTATCAATAGAGTATTCTATCATATTTATTGTTGTTTTCGTTGACAAGCTACAAATTCATGAATCGTACATGAAGGGGGGTACTGGGGTTAAATTTTGCTGAGAATGCGCCGTTGGCCTCTCAGAGTCCCTATCCCATTATAGTCTATTCTGTGGCCAATTATAGACCCCATCTTAGCCACTTTTGGGCAAATACCTATTTTTATGTGCTTACCGTAAATATGAAGAACTGTTTTAATCTAAAAGGTCCGAAAATGTGCGACCCCATTCTTTGACTAGTAACTCTATTGAAAATGCGACCCCATTATAGTCAATCCAGTCGTGAAAATGCGACTCAAGCATGTTAAGGCATGGCTCAATTTTTGGTCTCGACCCCCCGCGAAGATAAAGCTGTTTTTATTCTAAGGCCATGCATTTTAATTCTAAAAGTTGCAAAAAACTTTCGAGAAACTTTCTTTCGAGGCTTTGAATTAATTGGGGTTGAAGTGATGTAGTCACGTGAAACGTGACGTCACAATGACATTCAAAAAGAAATTCAAAATGGGGTAGGAATGGTTGATTATAACTAAGTTTGAACCATGTGTAAATGTTTGTCTTACCATACGAATTTTTTCCGTGGCCGGAACGGAGAGAATTTTAAATTTCTTAAAAAGATATTAACAGGTGAAAAGTGTCACGTGACCTATTTTGCTTAATTACTAATTAAATAAAAACGTGAGTCAACCATTCCGGCCAGATTCAAGTGAGAAATGATGATACAATAATATAAATACTGTATTTAATATATACTGTGGGGCATCTCGCCACCTCATTTTTAGTTTTCTTTCCTTTTCTGGACTCGACCATAAGTGGTCACGTGACACAGATATCTGATTTCTTATGCTACAGAAAAATTAAGGTTACTGATTTTTCCGAGGTTGCCGAATTTTGGAAGGTTCTGATAAATTTTCACAAAGTTATGATCATTATTAGATTTTATGCAAATTAGGCTCAAGCCATGCCTTAACATGCTTGAGGACCACATCCAGCGGCACATCCCCAGTAGCCTCTTATAAGGAAGTAGCCCCCCCCCCCCCGGGTTAACAATAGTCTAGTGGCTCGCAAGAAAACATCCCCCTTGCTATTATTCTACATTCGAAACCAAGTTATTATACATTTGAAATCAAGATGGCCACCTGTTAGAGAATATGCTTGATCCCGATGATTTTAGGGAAAAATAATGGACTGTGAACTGGAATGGTGGTTTACCTCGTTTAGTGCTTTTGATTTCTTTCTAACTCACTAATATTGAGATTTAGACAGGGCAATGAGAATTGCAAAAACAAAACAACAACAACAATAACATGTCTAATTAGCGAACTTAGCTTTCCGCCCTATCGGAGGAGGTGGGGGGTGTATACGGTATACAACAAAGTGTTATACTGGGAGACTCCTTCCTGATCGTCCAACCCATTATACTTTTGGGAGAGTTTTGACTGAAAAGGTGCCCCTTGAGGGGCAGAAAGCTCGCAACGCAGATTGCACACGAATGTTTACCAAAGCTGAGTGGCTCAAAAGTACAAATTTAATGATTTTTGTCGCAATATGTTTCTAACAAAATCATTTGAAAAACGTACTAAGACAATGGGGAACCTGGAGAAAGAAATGGCAGCGCAGCTGTGATGGAAACAGTTGCTGCCAGACGTCCTCTGATATATGAGGAGTACAATCTTTGCGAGATGGCTTACAGAAATCAACTCTTTTTCTTCAGTGAAGCAATTTGCTTTCTAGGTAAATTTACAAGCTTTTTGAGATTTCATTTGGCACAAGAACCTCGAAATCTGATCTTCTTCAAAAGGTAGCTGAAATGGTTGTAGAGTGCTCTTGTGTAATGAAAAAGATTGTTGGAAAAGACGCGAGAAGAAGAAGGAAAATGGTTCTACCTCGGTGAGTTTGTACCCTACTATTACTATTTTTTCTTCCGTGGGGTCACTGTGAATTCACTGCCCTTCAGGAAAATCGCTAGCTTGATATGTGCATTTTGGCAATAATGGTACAAGAATTTGAAAATAAGGCATTATTAATAATTAACCACTTTTTGTAATAAAGAATGAGTATTAGCGAAGCTCTCGCACGTAGATGCGAGAAAATTTGGTAATCATGTGATCGTGTGTTCGACTGTTCCCCCCTACTACCACTACACTGACGCCGATAACAGAGAAAGAGCTAGAACAAAAGACAAACAAAAACAAAAAAAAGAAAGAAAGGAGACGAAGTTCATTACGGAAGAAAAAAACATGAAAAATTCAAAGCTGCGAGTGAGAAAAATGACAAATGTTAGCGGCCTGCAAGGTTAAAATGAGCAGCAGTGAGATAAAAAAAAAATGGAATGTAGGCAAGATCAGGCTCCTGATGTAGGAACATATACGATTTTTCCTCCATAAAACATGCAAATAGGCAGTTTCAGGTACGTTGAAGTTGTGAAAAACAATGGCAAAGAAGTGTACAAAAAAATGTGCTGCACGTACAAAGTCGGTTTTTTTTTGCTCTTAAACCCTATTGATTTTTTTTGCATTTCTCGTTGCCATCAATTCCATTAAGTCGAATAAGTCCTGCGTCCCTGAGAAAAAAAATATATAAACGGAACCAAACAAGAAGAAACAGAACAAACAAGGAGTAAATGGCCGGTTTTAAAACTAGATGTTATTTTGGAGTTGAGATCCTCCAAATTTAAAAGTTTTGAAACCAAATGATTCTAGCACATATAGGAAAACCAAAATGGCATTCGCCAGCGACAGAGTTTCCTTGTGAAATATGTGTCATTTTGCGTAATCGTCACAGACATTGGTACCTGTATTAGTTGTAATTTCACGGCTCCCTGATAACTTGCAATTCATGAACTCAGTTTGGACCAAATTTTAATTTGTTAAGTCCAGGCTTTAATTGGCTTAAGGTAGCTACTATTGATGGTTTTCACATTGACGTCATCAGATTGCAAAGTAAAAAAAGCGAGGTTTTACGATTTCTTATTTACACTAGGTTGAAGATGAATAAAAAACAAATCTTTGTATAAGTTTCCAGCCCCGAAGCATGTTTCATTCCGAAAAAACAGGAATTTGAACTTGGGAGTTTTCACAGTGCGTGACACCAAAATAGGAATGCTGTCTCATTGAAAAAAGTCTCTCCGCTTGATTTTCAGCAGTTTAAACATTTCAAGTATTAAAAGTGTGTTTATGCGCACGTATGCCAGCTCTCGAGTGAAGAGGAAGAGCTTTTATAGAAAAAGTGAACTCCAGATGTTTTTGTTGATTTCCGGCGGCCATATTGGCGGACGGTTTCTGTCCACCAATATGGCATTTCCATACAAAGCTCTACAAAGGTGCGTGAAATGTTTCGCCAAGTAACTCAGAAACCGTGGGCCACAAAGACCTGAGATTTGGACAAATTGTTTATATTTTAGTCTTTAACCCATTCGCTCCTGGAGATTTTGCCAAAAAACGTGTTTTGAAGCTAGTTGAGTGGTTTTCTGGTCACTGTCGGGCTATAAAGAGCTAAAACTTACCACAAACCCGTTTACAGGTCGTACTCTTCACAGCCTTCGTATCCAGATGCAAAATATCAGCTTGCGAAGTTCGGGCATGCGCAGAAAGCAAAATTTCGACATAGTTTTTGGGTTTAAAAGTGACACAGCAGTCTTGACTTTTACTTTTCCCTTTCTCTCCTCCCCTCGTTTTTCGCTTTTCTTGCTCATTTTTTTTTCCCGCTTGCTGGGCATTTAGTAGGCTTCATTTTGATGGGAAGAGTTTTTAGGAAAGCTTTTAGGATCTTAGGATTAGGTGAAAGCAAAGGTAGGTGGGTAATGCAGCAAGATTTTCATGGAGATTTACAGGTCAATCTTGCATGGTTTTTTGCCGTTTTCTCCGGTGTCCTTGACTGAATTGTGCCCATTCTGGTATGGTTTGAAAGATCTCCTCACTCTGCACAAGCTAGCGGAAAAAGTTGGCCTTGACCATTAAAACTGATGACGTCACGAGGGTTAGAAAGGACGTGGATCCGCACGGGCGGTTACGGGCGGCTCAGGGGCGAATGGGTTAATAACATTTAATTTTCTTAGCTTCTTCCACTGGACGGTTTCAAATGTATTTTTTTGTGCCGTGTTTATTGCGTGACAGTGAAAACGAAGAATACGCCCCTGTCAGCGCTGAACTCTGTCAGGGACTTTTCCTCTTCTTGTCACGCATGCGGTAGTCTGCTACACAGCTGTTTTTAGTGTCGTCACGCAAAGCTCTGGGAGCGTTGCGACGATCAATCCTGGTATTAGCAGCTCAATTGCAGGCACTTGCAGACGGTTTTTACCATCCTGTGACTACGAACAGAGGGCTGCATTTGGCATAAGAAGTACTTTCAGCTTTATCTTCTTACAAAATTTGATTAATCCATTAGTTATCACAATCGTTCAGACTATAACCTTGAAACTTAGGGTAATCCCATACCCTGTCTAAAAAAGAATGCGTCACAAAACAAACTTTCTGTTTCTTTTCTTCATGATCTCAATAAGCACAATGTATACAGCGTGATCTAACTAACCATATGGAAATCAATGTTACTGATGCAGATGTCGATGTTGGTGGTGCTACTACCCGGGTATTACTCATGACCAGTGACTTAAAACCAGTATATACAGTTTTGTTCAGTTGTAAATATTCCATAATTTTTGACAATTGTTCAGAAACTCGGCTCTTTTAAAATAGTCTTCCTGATCCTGGGCTGTAGGAAATAACCTTTTAAGGTGAACGATAAACGGAACGTTTTGTTACTTTATCTGCTAGATCACAGTGGCGTATTCAAATGCAAACAAGACGCTACGGAGCGTACACTTTGGCGTCGTGGTTATGGAACTGATTAAGTGTAAATGCTGAGGAATATTAAAAAATGAAATATGGTAAGAGTAAGGTGTTAATTTGTGAAATTATGGGATTTGTCAGGATATTCTGAAAAGAGCCATATCCCAGAGGCCTACTAGCCAAAAACTAGCATTTCGGGACAAACTGTCTTTGCGATAGTAGCCCAGTTATGCTCTGATGACTCCATACAAATCCTTCTAAATTTGACTTGGGTCTAAACGTTTAGACCTAAGTCAAATATGAGGTTATTGGCGGTGAACAACATGTCTAACAAAACAAACAGTGAAAAAAGAATTCTCTATTTTTCTTAGTCACATCAGGCTTCAAAAACGGAATAGCAGTCTCATGTACTGATTAAAGATATGTAAGGCATGGGTAAGCAGTCAGTTACGTTGAGCATGGAATTGGCTAAACTCAATGTTACGAGTTCGAATGTTTTGAGGATAATTATTCACTGACTATAAGCCTGCAGGGATGTCGGATTAACAAAAGGAAGTTTAATACCAGAGGAACATTAGTGTGGCTGGCGACGACCCAAACAAACAAACGAGAAACCAAACTTCGAGGGGTGTGTCGCAGCAGGTTAGGGACTATTTTACGGGTCGGCAAAACAAGAAAACCACGGAAAACCAAAGGTGACGGTTAACGGTGATTTAATTCCAAATTCCAAATCTATAGACCAAAGATTGACCGTAAACTGAAACAACAATACAAAATTCTCTATCAATTTGGCGAAAAAGCGATACTGAGACAAATAACGCGTAATCAACAAACTAAAGCTTGAAAAACGGTAATAAAGCGATTCTATAACGATCAGGTCGATAAAAGACGGTAAAATCTACTTTAAAGTTACATAAACTGAAATTAGGCAATAATTCCATAAATCTGATCGTAATCCTTGTACCATAAAACAAAAGTGTGGGCGGTGCTCTAACAGGCGTTCAAATCCGCTTTTGGCTCATGAAACAATTATAAAGCAATCAAACATAAATCTGTATACTTGTACAGTAACATTCGTGTACTTTTGCCCACTGGCTAAATAACGAAACTAAGTAATATAACAAAAGAAATCACTTACATATCGGTCCCGCTTGTACCAATGCAAAGGTTAAAAAACGAAACAAAAAACGATGTCACGACGCGAATCCTACTTGACTTACTGCCTAAAAGGACGCTAACGCACGCTTTTATATCCGCGTGGGGACGCCGAAATATCTTGTTACGAAACCAATAGAAATCAGGTAAACATTGTAACTACGCTGGTAACTAAGATCAAAGCCTGAAAATCACGAAATCAATGAAAGGTATTGTTCTTCATGTCTTGTCCTTTACATGGCTCCCCTGAAATAATCAAATTATTTCACTAAATCAACTAAATAATCAACTTAATAATGTTCATACAATCATGTTTTCTCTTCAAAGTTCAGTTCAATGTTCAAGGCTCCTCGTCGGGGAATTACCCCGGAAAGTTCTCACTTAATTCTTAACTTGCATCAGCAGTACCAGCTTGTGGATCGGTCGGTCAAAGTACCGTAATTGACCAGTTCTCTTCCCCTTGGAATCGAGGCAACTATCCGCAAGAGCTACCTGGACTTTACGTACTTGCCCATCTGCACTGGGGTAAACAGCTGATACACGTGCTAACGGCCAAGCGTTACGAGGGAGGCTCTCATCCTTCATGATTACAACATCATCTACTTGTAAATCTCTGCTTGGGCGTGTCCACTTCTGGCGTTCTTGCAAACTAAGCAGGAACTCTTTTCTCCAACGTGACCAAAACTCATTCGCTAAATGTTGGACTCGCCTCCAACGCTTCCTGCCATATACGTCGGCTGGCTGAAAGACACCTGGTGGGGCAAGAACGACTTTTGACTTCATCGTTAGCAGCTGGTTCGGGGTCAAAGGACTTAAAGAATCTGGATCTGAAATCTGGTTCACTGTCAAGGGTCGGCTGTTAACAATCGCTTCTGTTTCGCACATCAGAGTCCTAAGAGACTCGTCGTCTAATTGTCGTCCGTTGTTGTTTAACAGCGACGAGAGAACGCTCCGAACGGTTCTAATTTGGCGTTCCCAGACACCTCCCATATGACTCGCTGCTGGGACATTCATTTTGAAGGAAAACCAATCGCACTGCTCTTCTAATAGCGTTGCCTTGATTCTTTCTTGGTCCATTTCACTTAACGCTTGTGCAAGTTCTTTACGAGCTCCCACAAAGTTGGTTCCCTGGTCACTTCTTAACTGGCGGATGGGACCTCGCCGACTGATAAATCGTCTAAGGGCGTTGATAAATGAATCTGTGTCGAGGGAGTTAGATGTTTCAAGGTGTATAGCCCTCGAAGCCATACAAGTGAACAAAACACCATAACGCTTCAGCTCCTTCCGGCCATGTTTAACGATAAAGGGACCAAAATAGTCGACGGCGCAGTAGGTGAAGGGAGGGGCAGTCTCTAAACGGTCTTCTGGGAGGTCTGACATTCTTTGTTCTTGAACTGCTCCACGTAGTTTCTTGCACTTGACACAGGACGAGATTATGCTACTAACTACGACTGAACCACTAATTATCCAAAATCCGTTGGATCGTACTTCATTGAGCGTCATGGTCTTGCCTTGGTGACTTGTGCGTTCGTGAAAGTACCTGACAATGAGCATGGTAACGTGGCTATTTCTTGGTAGTATGATGGGAAACTTCATGTCATCTGACAGACTTGCACGTCTAAGACGTCCACCGACTCGCAAAATTCCATCTTCATCAACAAAAGGATCGAGCTTGTACAGTGAGCTGTAAGTCTTTATATTAGTTTTCCTCTGTTGCGCAAAGATTCTATTGTTAGGGTCTGGATTCTTCCTCTTTATCTGCTTCAAGACGTCTAACTCCTCCTTAAATGCGCTTGTCTGTACTGCACGAATGATAGCGCGTTCTGCGCTCTCTAAATCAGTGACTTTTACTTCTCGTGTCAATTCTTCTTTACATTGCTTCTTCTGTACTCGCGCTCTTAAACTTCTTATGTAACGTATACACAGAGCAATCGCTCGTTTCGCGCGATACCAGTCAGAGAAGTACTTCACTCTCTCACACAGCCTTGCTTTCTCTGAATCTACTTTGACGATTTGTGCTGTTGCCATGGTAACATGTTTCTTGACTTCGGGGTCGTTATTCTGGAGATCAATGGGGCCTTCGCTGTGATCCTGGTTTATTGGCCACTGGTCTTCAGTTTTCCAAAGAAAGGCAGGTCCGTTGATCCAGCGAGAATGTAACAACTCTTGAGACTTAACACCTCGCGAAGCTTCATCTGCAGGGTTCTGTTTTGATTCGACGTAGTTCCACTGTTCAACTGAAGTGCTATTTTGAATTTCTTGAACTCTGTTAGCCACGAATACATGAAATCGCCTACTTTCATTGCTTATGTATCCAAGGACTACTTTGCTATCTGTCCAAAAGTACTCTTGGTCGATGTGATAGCTCAATTCCCGACGCAACTGCTGGCTAATCCTCACAGAACAAACAGCGGCGGTGAGTTCCAGTCTCGGTACGGTTACAGGTTTGAGGGGGGCAACTCTCGATTTTCCCATGACTAAGGTGCAGTGGATCCTTTGCTGCTCATCAGTCATTCTCACGTAACTACACTGACCGTAGCCTTTGACGCTTGCGTCTGAGAAGTGGTGGAGTTCAGTCCGCACAACAGGGCAAAAGTTTTCGGGCTTGTAACATCTCGAAATTGAAATTTGCTGCAAATTCAACAGGTCTGCTCTCCACTTTTCCCACTTGATCTTTATATCGTCAGGTATCGGGTCATCCCAACTTACATCAAGGCGGCATAACTCCTGAAGTATTGACTTCCCGTCTAACAAGAGCGGAGCAACGAAGCCAAGTGGGTCAAAAATCGAACTTATCGTAGAAAGTATTCCTCTTCTAGTACACGGCTTGTCCCGTAAGACGATGTTAAACTGAAAGCAGTCAGACTCAATACACCACTGCACACCTAGAGCACGTTCTAAGGGAAGCGAATCGAGGTCCAAATCGAGCTCTTTAACGCCATCTGCTTTATCTGACTCTGGGATTCTTCTGATGACGTCTTTACTATTCGACACGAATTTATGAAGGTTAAAACCTCCACTCTTGCACATTTCCTTCACTTCTGAAATGAGCGTTACAGCTTCATCCACTGAGGGAACAGACTTGAGACCGTCGTCAACATAGAAGTCGTTTCGAAGACAATCTGCGGCAGCAACACCAAATTCACTTTCGTAGTCATTCGCAGTTGACTTCAAGGCAAAATTCGCACACCCAGGCGATGAAGTGGCTCCAAACAAATGAACGGCCATTCTATATTCTTCTGGTTCTCTAGTGACGTCACCGTCTTCCCACCAGAGGAATCGAAGTAAATCTCTGTGGCTTTCGTCTACTCTGACTTGGTGAAACATGGCTTCTATGTCGCACATAAAAGCGATGGATTCTTCTCGAAAGCGGCATAGTACCCCGGTCAAGTTGTTTGTCAAGTCAGGGCCTTGAAGAAGGTGCTTGTTTAAAGATTCGCCTCTATGTTCCGCTGCGCAATCAAAAACTACGCGAATTTTATTTGGTTTCTTTGGATGGTAGACGCCGTGGTGCGGGATATACCAGACATTGTTCCTTTCTGACTTGTGCATGTTTGGTACCTTCTCTGCATAGCCATTTTCAATGATGTTTTTCATGAAGTTTACATAGTCCTCTCTATATTTCTGTCCCTTTGGAGCTTGAAATCTTCGTTTCAGCTGATTAAGACGGCGGAGAGCTGTCTCTCTATTATTAGGCAGTTCGATGCGCTCGGCTTTCAGTGGCAACGGAAGTTCGTAATGGCCGTCTTCGCACTGATGAATTCCCTGCTCGACTATTTCCAGAAATCGTCTATCTTCTTTAGACAAACCATGCCTTCCGCTGTTTTTGTGATCTGAGAAATCTAGTTCGAACATCTGATTGATCGCAGTTGGATTTATCAACTCCTTTGTTTTTCCTTTAAGCACGAAACTCAATCGGCTCTCACGATCTCCGGGAACTCTCTCTCTCGCTAGGGTACGATGGCATGTGGAATTCAGGGCGTGGTCTTCTAAAGAGCTGTCTAAGGTCACGACAGGTCCCACGATAGACCATCCTAACAAAGTGCGAACTGCATAAGGATCTTCACTCGTGCCATGTATAACCTCCTTTGGTTTGATTGCTTTGGGACAGTTGCAACCAATCAACAAGCCAATTTCTGCGTCCCTTTCGTAGGGCGGGATCTTATCGCGTATTTTTTGAAGGTGTGGCCACTTATCCGCAACCTCCGGTGTCGGGATTTGGTCTCGTCTGGATGGAATGCATTCTCTAGCGTAAGCCTTCGGTAGCTCAACTAGGGCACGTCCGTCAAGTCTTCGTACTATTAGACCATCGATTCTTTCTACTTCTAAAACTTCACGACCAAGCATGGTACTAAGGTTCAAACTGGTCTGAACACCCTCTATGCCGAGTTTCTCTTGCACGTGGGTGGTAACGAAGGTTGTGTCACTTGCATCGTCCAAGAGTGCGTACACCTTTATTTGCTTCTCGGGACAGGCCTTGTGAAACAGATCGACCAAGACTATTCGACAATTGGTGATTAAGCTTGCGTTTCCCAGGACTGAGCTGTGTGCCGCGCTAATCGCGTTTGAATTTGATGATTCGGGAGCTGGCTTGCTTTCACTCCTGGCTTCTCTTTGAGGCTCTTTCTTCTTGGGTTGATGAACGCTCGATTTTGCTTTCGTGTCTGGCTGTGAGCTACTGGACTTGGGATTTACTCTATGGAGGAGAGTGTGATGGCGCCTTCCGCATTCTTCACAAGTGAACCTGTCAGGACAACCCGCTGACATGTGACCCCTTTTAAAGCAGCCGTAACAAAGTCCTTTTTCACGAATGACATCACTGCGCTGGTTTACTGACATCTTCAAGAAACTGCTGCATTTAACGAGTGAGTGCTGGCCTTCGCAGAGAGGACAGGGCTGGTACGACTTCCCACTGGCAATTTTCAATTCCGAGGGTAAGCCACTGGTCGCAAGAGAAGTTCCGCTAGCTCCGTCAACACCTTTGCTCTTTGGTCTAATTTTCCGTCCGAACCTCGGTTGGTTTCCTGTCACCGTCTTATTTCTTTCTTTCTTTAGCGCGTCTGGTGAGAAAATAGGGTCGTTCGCTAATTCTGCTTCTTCCTTAACGAATTTTACGAAGTCGCTAAAGGTGATAATCTTCTTTGTTTTCGTTTGTGCTTCATGGGCATGCCTACACCACTTAACGCCAGAATAGGAAGGAAGCTTAGCACTGATTTGAAGGAGTGTTTGTGTTGAGTCAAGATCTCCCATAGACTTCATTGTTTTCATCGCTTCTTCACATCGCACAAGAAAGTCAGAGAACTCCTGAAGACCACTACTATTTCCGTCACTGATCTGTGGCCATTTTCTAAGGTTAGACTTATGCGCTTCTGCTACATGCACTGGATTGCCAAAGCGGTGGTCAAGCAATTTTCGGGCTTCTTTGTAAGCACTGTCCGAGCTCATAGCTAGAAATCCTTTCACAACTTCGTTCGCCTTATCTTTAGTGTACTTGTCTAGGAAGAAGAGACGATCTCTGTCCGAGGGCACATTAGCGGAAATGATGGAGTCAAAGGCAGTTATAAACGCTGGATACGCGAATGGATCTCCAGAAAAGATGGGCGGCTCCTTTACTGGAAGGTGGGTAGTCTTCTGTTGGCTTATTATCAGCGAACTTAACTCTGCTTGTTTTGCTTGAAGGTTAACTATCTCGCGCATGGTAGCGCTGATATCTGGACTAACGTACTGCGAGGATGAGAAAAACGGTTCTGGTCGCAAGATCTCGGGAGACTCTGGAAAGTTACTTGGGACGAAGGGAGGAACGTTCGGGTCTATAGGAAATTCTCTCTCATTTTTAATAAACTTTTCGCCACTCGTGCATGGTTCGAAATCCTGTTTCACGCCTTTGTTTTCTTCCTTAATAGATAGTTTGTCTTCATCTATTATTCTTTTAATTGCATCCTCTTCGGCATTCGCAATTGCTATTTCCTTTTCAAGTTGCAGGCGCCTTATTTCTCTTTCTTTATCGAAAAGTTCCATTTCGGCTCGTAGCTTCGCTGCTTTAGCGGCTGCATCGACTAAGGCAAGAGAAATTCGATGGGACGCGGAAGACCGAGAAGACCTGACAGACGACTTCCTACTGTGCCTGGATTTCTCGGATGGAGGTCGAGTGAATATTTTCTCCAGTGCCTGAATGCGCTCGCAGATTCTTATCCTACATTCCGTAAACTCTCGATCGCGAATATCAAACCACTGATAAGAGGCGTCCTTTTCCTCTGGCGATTCCAGCAAGTCATCGTACGCCTTTTGCGCGTCATTAAACTCATCCTTCAAGCGATCTAAATAATCCCTCTCTGAGGATAATTGTTCAATTGTTGTCTCGGGCAAGTCACGCATTACATTGATCTTCTCTATCTCTTTATTCAGTTTCGCAAGCGCACAATCACGGTTAGCTTGTTTAACCCCTAACTGGTAAGCCTTTCCTTTTTCCGTCATTTTTCTTGTGCGAGGAGCTACGTTTATCAAAATAGAAGATGGTGTGACGCTTGCTACGCTCTTGGACGGCGAATGTGTTTGTTTTGGCGGATTATCTTGGTTAGGTGTCGGCGTCTGGTTACGAAGGTATGCGACGCTAAAGACACTCATAAGGCCATCAAATAAAGGTTCAAAAGTTCGAGCAATGTTCAACAAATGTTCATAACCATCGGCAAACAAGACTGGCGATATTTTACTGTGGCTGGCGACGACCCAAACAAACAAACGAGAAACCAAACTTCGAGGGGTGTGTCGCAGCAGGTTAGGGACTATTTTACGGGTCGGCAAAACAAGAAAACCACGGAAAACCAAAGGTGACGGTTAACGGTGATTTAATTCCAAATTCCAAATCTATAGACCAAAGATTGACCGTAAACTGAAACAACAATACAAAATTCTCTATCAATTTGGCGAAAAAGCGATACTGAGACAAATAACGCGTAATCAACAAACTAAAGCTTGAAAAACGGTAATAAAGCGATTCTATAACGATCAGGTCGATAAAAGACGGTAAAATCTACTTTAAAGTTACATAAACTGAAATTAGGCAATAATTCCATAAATCTGATCGTAATCCTTGTACCATAAAACAAAAGTGTGGGCGGTGCTCTAACAGGCGTTCAAATCCGCTTTTGGCTCATGAAACAATTATAAAGCAATCAAACATAAATCTGTATACTTGTACAGTAACATTCGTGTACTTTTGCCCACTGGCTAAATAACGAAACTAAGTAATATAACAAAAGAAATCACTTACATATCGGTCCCGCTTGTACCAATGCAAAGGTTAAAAAAACGAAACAAAAAACGATGTCACGACGCGAATCCTACTTGACTTACTGCCTAAAAGGACGCTAACGCACGCTTTTATATCCGCGTGGGGACGCCGAAATATCTTGTTACGAAACCAATAGAAATCAGGTAAACATTGTAACTACGCTGGTAACTAAGATCAAAGCCTGAAAATCACGAAATCAATGAAAGGTATTGTTCTTCATGTCTTGTCCTTTACAATTAGCCTCCCCGCAGACGTCTTGTGGGGTTTGCTTTTGTTCGCCACGCATTCATTTCTCCCCAAGGATGTCTGCTAAACACAGCTGACATTTACGTTCTTGTTTGCTTGAATAAGCCAATAAGCGGTCAGTTATTGTGTCATGATCAGCCAATAACAAGCTTTGATACAACTGAAACGGCACCCAAGAATTTGTTCTCGCGTTTTTAGAGGAATATTTATTCCATGCCCACGCAAGGATGAGACTCCAAAGAAAGTTGTAAGAAGCGAATTTTTTTGTTTTCGTTGCAGCTGTAATTTAGGAAAGGACCAAGTTCGCGTGTTTAAAAAAAGCGCAGTTGACATCGCAAGGCTCATCAAACGTGCTCTGGACGTTGATGTGTCCTTGTATTCTTCAAGTGAATTATTTATTTGCACTGCTATCTTCTACCTGAGACGACTCAAACGTTTTGAAAAAATCACAGAAATGATGCAATAAGGCGGTAGTCAGCTGTATAGCTTTTGTTGGAAGTTGTTAAGTGTAAAATAATCTGCTTTTCTTTGAAAGACTTAAGACAACAGTCTCCCACACGAGCGCGGAGCGGTATATGCATTCAGCACGGTCGAAAACAATTACTATTAACTCTGTATATATTCGAAGTATTAAGAAAAGTATTTTTTCAAGAGACTGTAAAACAAAAAATTCGAAGTCTACAGCAATGTGCTTCCAACGGCAGAAAAAGGTTTACCTGAAAACTTGTTCGGCAAAAAGGCACGTCTTCCCGTTGCGTTTTATTTATTCACAAGCTAAGTGCCGCCGAAGTCTAAACTTCAAGCTAGGACGACAAATTAACCTGCCTGTCAACAAACTTTAATTTCGCTCCTTCAAAAAAAGAAAGAACGCTTATAATCAATAAATCATTGGACCTTTCATTTTTCAACGTATTTTATTTCTTGACGAAATATTTAATCATGCTGCAGCTCAGAAAAGTCGCGGACCAAGGACCACATGCTAACTGTACAAGTCACTCGCTAACATTTCCTCCACTGATCGATCTTCAACCAAGCTTCTGGGCTTCCGTAAACAACAGAGAAAGCCCCTCTCTCGACAACCTTCATATTCTCTTCGCTAATATCACTGAGCGTTACAGCAGGAATACCAATATTTGCCAGCTTTGTAGCTTGATCTTTCATAAGATTTACCAGGGGCGAAACAACAACAACAATGTGTCCAGTAGTTCCACGCACTGTGTCGCAAATGAGCGGCAAAGCTTGATATGTAGGAGATTTGCCAAATCCCCTCGGCAAATTTATGAACTCATCGATCTTCTCTATAAAATTTGCAGGATAGCTTCTCTCTGATACTTGTTTAACTCTGTATTTACTACAAACTTCTCGCACACCTGATCAAAAGCCTCACTGATCGTGCGAATCTGAACAAGCGGCTCGGGTTACGTTTTACAAAAATCCTTAAACGGTCTGTGATTGGTGAACGTAAATGTTGGCTGTGTTTAGCAGACGTCCGTGGGGAGAAATGAATGCGTGATGAACTAAAACAAACCCCACAGGACGTCTGTGCGGAGGCTAGAGGAACATAGGCTTTACAGAGCTTTAAAACACAGCATCCGCCAACACAAGCTTAATTTGAACTTAAGTAAAACTAAACAGCCTCTGCCAATAATAACAACATTTCACTTGAACTTCAGATATCTTACGCCTTCCGCCAACTTGCAAACACAGAACTTGAAAATCGACCTTCGTCACACTTGACTAAACACAGCAGTCAAGCTCGTGGGATAAAACTTAATTCATCAAAAGAACTCGCTTGGAACTTGTATACCATTTAATATAAGGTTCTAGGAAATACTAAGCAGGCGAATAGTAGTAGCTTTTCGACATATTTTATGATTTCAGTAACTGATACAAATCTGCTGACTCATGCTGAAATGTAAACATGCCCTAATTAATTATTCATGCACAATCCAAAAACGTAGAGAACGTTCGAGAAAGTCACGCAACGCATGAAAGCAATGTTACTACTTATAAACACTCAACAAAGACAAAATGTCTGTGCAGGATCTTGTAACTTTAAATTCATCATAAAACTGTTCGAAAGGAGGGCTCACTCGTGAAATGTTTTATAACACTCGAAGAGAAATTTCGTGTCTCTGCGCGGCCATGTAATATGCTCTATTTATTCCTCGAGTAACTTAAAGGCTAGACTCGACATGATCTCAAGATATTACGAAGTAGTCCGGTCTCATTTCGTGAAATAGCCAAAACAAGCCGAAAAGTCACGAACTTGCACGCCCAATCTTGTCTCGAAACTAGTGCATCATTTCATAACAATTTTTCATATGCCCAACTACCTTGGGTCGCAGTAGCGCAATCGGCTAATCCCTCAACTTAAAGTCCCCTCTGATCTGACGGCTCACACAGGTGAGTCGGTTCAAACCCGGGGAAGCCAAAATAATAATTCTTTCTTCCTCGAAAAAGTTAAAGAATAAATCAAAGAAATCGAAGTGATCTCGAGATATCTCGAACTAATTCGGCTCTCACTTCATCAAATAGCCGAATAAAACCAAAAACCTACAGACTTTGCATGCCCAATCTTGGCGAAAAATGGTAACTTTGATACATTCCTGAGCGTTGCGAAACCTTTACTTCGCGCTCCGCCGAAGTAATAACAGCTGTAGGCAGGTGACTTTTTCAGCACAATAATGCCTTCGACTTTGCTTGAGGGAGGGGTGGCCTGGGGGGGGGGGGGGGGGGGGTTGACGTCGTTGTTTTAAGCACATTAAGTGCTTTTTGTCAAACCCTTGTTGGTTGTCCACCAGGACGTTATTAGACTAGAAAAAGTCCATAATATGACAATGCACAATGTTTTCTAGGATTTTGCAAGACATACAGGCAAGAGAAATAATTATTGGTCTTTAATTTTTGGGTTCCTCTCTTTTTTCTTTCTTGTTGAAAGCAACACCTCTTAACAGGATAGTGCCTATTGAAGTGCATCAGTCACAAAATCGAGGGTCCCTTGACTGTTTGCACACTCACAAAACATCCCGACACATGAGACTAATGTGTTAAAGCAGGAAGGTTTTGAGAAATTCTACAACTAAATAAAGTCATGCAACAGGATTTTAAGACAACATTTTTCGTATCACAAGTCTGAGTGCTTCGCCATTAATGAGCCCTTCTTTGTGCCTGGGGTGACATGAGTAGGGACATGAGTTCGTGTATTGAAAAGTCTCTGAGTTGCAATGTGTTTGTTCGTCTAGGATGGATTCGTTACTATCACCTTTGTACAGTATTGTGTCCAAGAAAGTGACCTCTATTTCTGACATCTTAGGGGTGAATTATAGTGGAGTAATAATAATTTAAAACTACATGATGTGTAGTAATCTGAACAGCTATAATGAAATGCACGAATTTTGCCTCTCTATTTGATCTAGACTCATCACCCACAGGGAGAACACAGCTTTAAAATGGTTTTTCCAAAATAGCAGTATTGGGTTCTGTTATGGCTCAATCGCATGTTTTGTTCATGCCTTACACGTTTTGGTAGTGCCTCGCATACCTCCTAATTCTGCCTCACTGGGTTGCTGCCTTGCCTGTTGTATACACTAAAAGCCTTCCAGCTGCATCTCTCTCCTTTAAACATTGTATGCTATTTTTTCTTTGAAGATCCTCTTACTTTCCTTGAGGGCCTTTCTTCATACTGCTCGTGATGTGGTCCTGTTCAGTTTATCAAGTCTTTTTTCATTAACTTGTACTGGATCTTGTTCCTTTTGTTCCTGAATTTGGGCTCAAATGTGGTGACAAACTGCTTGTTAATCTCTCATTGTAACACATTGCGTTGTGTTTGTCTGCTTTTTACCACCAAAATTTCCGGTTCCTTGGGTGCTTTTTTCTACCACATAGTCATCATCATAAGTCAGATCAGGAATTTTTGTGAATAGGTTTCTGTGAACAGCTATTGACAAGTTTCTTCCCAGTGGCTTGAATGTGGTGAGCATCTGTGTGCGAACAAGAGCTTGCTCCATTTTCTAAATGTGTATTAATTATAAGCATCTAATTTCAGATTTTGGAAATAAAGCTGGATTCCTCTGTGGTAGACAGGCTCAACGTGCCTGGGATGATTGACAAGTATCCTTTGCGTTTTTTTGATTGTAAACTAATATACATGTATGCAAGGATGACAGATTTTTCTAGCATAAAGGGCCCTGTGCGAGAACATCCAATCGCACGTAGAACGTAGAATGGTTTTTGGATAAGGAAATAGTTTCTACGTTTTCTTTACGATTTCCACTTGATTTGGAAGAAATCACGTGTGCAAAAAACATCTACTTTACACATTCCTGGTCAAAGACTTGCCGTTCTCCTCCCTCCACTCCCCCTTGCACAGTGTTGTAGAATAAGCATAGCTTTTTGAAGTAAAGCCTAACTTAAGCTAAAGACCTTGTGTGATCATTGAACATCTTACCAGATGATATTCCCAACAAATAAACTATCTAATACATTACATTTGACTTTAATCAATAAAACACAACATTGTGTGGGAGGGAAGGGGCCTGTTTTTCTTTAACCTTGGGGAGAGGGGGATCCGTCCAAGGCAGAAATGTTTGCAACAGTGTTTTTGTATTATAGCAGAAATCAAATTGTATGATTGTGTAATGACTGTGTAGCTTTGCAGCACTTTCCAAAATGACCAGATTTTCGTAAAGATGTTCTTGCATGGGGTTTCAATTATATGTGGCACAGTTGTGTTGCATCTGGGAGTTAAAATTTTGACTGCTACCGGAAGCAACGCATTTTGGAATGTGTTAAGGGCAGTCAAATGTTGTGGATGCCAAACACGCAAGTGAAAGTCATATTTTAAAGCTACGTCATTGACTTACCTTTGATGGAGAGAGAAGACTGCCTTTATGTAGTTTTATCTTTTCGCAAAGGAAAGTGCCAAAAGGTATGTTTTGTGTTGTGTAATCCTTATCTTGTTACGATGAAGGATTGAAAAAAATGCCTTGACAACAATAAATTAGATATTTCAAGGCTTGCATGCAGCCCACTAAGCACTCTGCAACAGGTGGGTCTCATTGTTTTCCGTTTTAATGTATTGTTTTTTTCTTACTTCTGAACAGTTTTAACCATGATACGTGTTATAGAAATGGAAACCCAAGGCTGTGCTCTCAGGAAAATTAAAGGTTGCCCAGTGCTCTGAACCTGTTAAATCTAGGGTGTCCAGTGTATGTCTGAAAAATCTGAGATTTTCTAGTTGCCCAGGAGCAAAAGTTGGAGGCCAGGGGCCACCGGGCTCTGCCAGAGCACAGGCCTGAGACCAAACGCTTATCAGCACTTCATGTTCATATGGACTGGATACCAGCAGGGCCTTTATTGGTTAAAAGATGTAATTGTAATTATAGTACTTGCCTTAATTCGGCCTGCAGTATAAGATCAATAACAACAAGGTAAAGAGGCGAATATAGCAATGTTTAACCAACTTTATTTTGCTCTGAATCAATAATATTTACAGGGTGTTCAAAGCGTAATGGCTATACAGTTGAATAACAACATAGACCAAGTCCCATAAGTCCCTGTGTGCTTCCCTTCTTTCCACCATTTTTGTGATTGTTATCTAGAGGCAACCCTATCGAACACAACAACTCTAACCAGAGGGCTAGAGAGAACAGAAACAATTACAAAAGGCTTTAAAAAGAGCAGATAAACAGAAGCCCAGCCAAAGACAGAAGGTTGAGGTTGGAGGCACATTGTTATATTTGCAGTGTTACCAGTATAATCCATCTTATACTGCAGGCTGCAAATAGCCCTTGCATAAGCTGTGATTATACTTCAAAACAGTCGTCTCATACAAGAATGTGAATTTTAAATGTCCTTGTATTTTTTTATGAGGTGCTAACCAGGGAATGAGCTGGCAAAGAATTGTGAGTTGGCCTATAATAAAATTGTCTAAACATACTGTTTGTCGTCCAGTCAGGTAAATGAAGGATATCCTCTAAGGAAATGCAATTGTTTTGGGAAGCATTACATAAGGGTTAGGGTAATACAAGGAAGACTGGCATGAATTGAATTCTATCCAACCTTGGGTGGAAACGTCTAAACCTGAGATAATGAGACACTACGTCTGGTACTCTACGTAGAGGTGACTCCTAACAAAAAGTCCAACTTCAGAGAAAGGACCTTAAGCGAGAGGGATTCATTGGGGCCCAGCTTCTCCATAAACGACAAAACAGCTAAACATCCCTAGTAGCTGAGTATCAGGGCAAAGGAGGTGTAAGATTAAAGGCTCCTTTCAATTACTGAACCACCAAACATGCAATTGATGCTGAGATGTTTGCGTGAGATGGCAGAGTGACAAACATTCAGTGTTCTGTAAACTTAATGATCATGATGCGTAAGCTATGGAAAATCAACTCCATCATAGGTTATGTGTGAAGTTGTTGCTCTTAGTGCTCCTGGTGATGCGTGTACTGCCAGCTGACTTCCAACTTGGGATTGTAGTGAGCCAGCATATTTGATGAAGCGAGTGTGTCTTTGAGAGCTTGAAATAAAGCTTGGCACTCCCTTCACCAACACCAAGGAGTGTCCTTTGACATTAATTGGTTTAGTGGACTCGCCGATGTTGACATGCTCGGGATAAAGTTTCGGTAATATTTAACTAAAACAAGAAAAGATTGCAACTTGCTTTTGTTCTCTGGCTCACAAACTTAAAGAATTGCTTGAAGTTTAGCAAGAAATGGATTTATGAAAAGGAAAGTGTTTACCTTTATGCTTCATAATAACACTCTTGGACTTCATGAACTTTCCTCCACATTCTTCTTATTTCTTGAGAGTTTCGTATATGTGTCTAAGTACACTTTCAGCAAAGCAAGTCCGAAATGGGGGCACATTAAACTTTTTTCCACCTCTCGTAGTGACAAAAATAAACTTTACAAAGTTCCATCGTACACGCATCATGTTGGTTTCATTGTTTTCAAGAACATCACCTAAGCTTATTGACAGTCCTCAGCCTTGTTGAAGGTTGTCAAAGCTACATAACAATACAAAGTCATGGTGAAATTGAGTTGACATATTTTTACAAGCTACTTTTGGCTAGTGAAGTACGTGAAAGTCTCTTCCACCACAACAGGTTGCTGCTTGAGAGCTTCAAAGTATCATTTTAAAACTCTGGTACGTGCCTTATAGGCCACTTTGTTACGATTCACTCCACTGTTTATTATGATGTACACAAATCCAACCTGTTTGTCTGCAGTATTGTCACTGGTTTTTCCTAGCATTTGCATTTTACAGACAACTTTTTATTCGGCTCACCGTATGCTTTTCACACATCCTTAGGAATATTTCTTTCAATTGAAATGGTTTAAGTGATAACGGACGTCTTCTCCAGCCACGTGTTGTTGTCAGTACCTGGGATTGCAGTACTGCTGTAAAAATCTCGTCATATTGAAAGAATTTCTGTTTTTGGGTGTTTGGCTTCGCTATATACCAGTGCCCACACTCAAAAATGTGCAAGTAATTCTTTTAAGTATGTCTCCCCACGAAAGAACATTTGCTCATGTCCATGCTTTTGTATGACAGTATTAAATGTACTTTGAGCATTACAAGATCTTTTCGTCTGAAAATTGTGTTATTTTCCTGATTTCTCCTGATGCAAAATCACTCTGCTTTCAAAGAGGTCTGCAAAGCACATTCCAGTCATTCCACTTCAATACAATCTCTGACACTCAGGTTGGGTTACACTGCTCTGATACATGTCTTTCTCTCTTCCAATGTTGTTTTGAAATGGTTTTTTGGTGGAATTGCCGAAGTTCGAGGCCAGCATTGAGGGAAAAGGGAAAAGAGGTCAAACACAACATGTCAACGTTATTCCTTCAATTGACCCAAGTTCTAATGTCCGAAATTGTAGTTTACCATCAAACATCTTGGTATTGTTGAACAGTGTTCTCTAATTTGGGCTTAGGCTGATTAGCTTGTCTTCCAGCATTTTAGTCTGTGCCCAATCTCTTCCCATGAGAGAACACCTTTCCCTTTAGTAACTAAAATGCGCAGATCAATTTCCTGGGCACTATATTTTATTTGGACAGCAGTTTCCCCAATTACTGGTTTAGAATGACCAGAGGAGGTTCTCAGTGTCACGTTAGACTTCTTTAAGGGAACTGGTCCCAAATCTTTTTGCCAAATTCCCTTTAAGATCACAGTCACTGCCGCTCCTGTGTCCAACCCCAATTTACCAGGAATATGATTGATCTTAAGGGGAATCAATTTAATCTGATTTGCCCTGAGGGATTTCTTATAGTAAACATTGCCATTCAGCATGATATTCTTTGCTAGAATTGTCATCCTCCTGCAAAGAGGCGTCCCTTTTAGCACTGCTGTTGTTTCCTAACAACTTTCTCTTTTATTCTTTTCTCCTTTTTCTTCCCTTGCTTAATTTAAAATTGTTTAAATTTCCCTTTAACTGAGGGTTTGGCAAACATCTTCTGTGGATGATGTGGATTGTGTCCCTTTCTATGCCACTTGTGATGCAGAATTTTTGTCATTCTGCCTGCTTGCAGCAACAAAAGTCGTAACATGCAATTCCAGTTTTTGGACAGGTTTAGCTTTACTAGAAATCTTGGCTATTTCCTTGTTGGTCAACTCCATGCTAACAGCAATGTCCACTGCTTTCTTTGGGTCAAATCTGCCACACTTAACAACATTCTTCTAATGAACTGAGCTCTTCATAGTGGAGCTCCTCGCGCGCGCGTGGGCGGAGCCCCATAGCTAAGGTAATGTACCCATCCCAGAAAATTTGGTAATCACGGGACCGCCAGCCGTCCGTCCTCACCACAGGACAACCAATGTTTACTTTCACACTCTCTAACTACTTTGGGAGCCCAGGAGGAACTGATTGCACATCAATGTTGTGATCAATTGACAGCTGTCAAAACAAGGTATCCGCTGACCAGTATCACCTGACCGTATCGCGGGCTCAGGTGTCGACCCACTGAGGTCGAATACTTTTTTGAAGTTATCTGCTGACAAGTTACTGGTTTTCAAATGATCGCAGCCAGGCTCAAGTTTATTATTTTTTAAAATTTATATGAAATATGCTGTGTTTATATCATGATGGCCCCACACTATTAAGAGTTTGATTTCGAAAATTCAGCAAGTTATTTAAAAATACAGGCAGGGAAGACCTTTTCATACCTAGGTCACGCGTTGGTCACGCTCTACGCCCAATTTTTATCCTTTGATTGGTCAAAATTTGACAGGTGAGTTCATGCGGAAAATTTATGCAGCATCTTGAAATTTGTTTTACTTTGACAGCTGAAGCTGACAGAGTTTTGTGTGAACTTGTGATGTTTTTAACTGTCTTTTTCCACTGGATGTACAAAATGAAGTACAGCTGCTCTCAAGTCTGTTATTCATGGCTAGTTTGTTCATTGGTTTTTAACTCGTGGGTACGTGTGAGCGTACCACGAGCTATTGCAGGGGGACAAGGATATGCAAATGAGTCACTCGCTCACTCGTAGTAGACGGTTTCGTAATTAATCGTAATTAATCGGGTCCGAACTCGAGAGTGCGAAGACCTATCATTTCCGAAGAAACACGCACTTCGATCGCTGCGTGGGTTGCTCAGAGTTTTCTTCGTTGGGAATTTTCCACAGCACGGTTAGGCGTCTTACTAAGTTTAAGACACGCGTAAGTCTTTCAATTCAATACGATGGTTCACTCGGGGATTGGATTTCAAGAGCCTTTGACTCGTCCAGGCGTTAAACTTGACGAGAAGATGAGCATTTACTCGTCGACTCACCAAGATCACGGGGGGTATACAAATTCCAGCTTGCTTGAGAGTGATCTTAGAGAGAGAAAATGTCATGCTATGCTATTCTTTGAGAACCTGTATGAACCAAATGAGCAGTTTGTTGAGCGTTTATCCTTATATGAGCGAAAACAGATTTTGTTATTGAACAACCTGACGACTGAAAGTACGATGTACGCTTTGAAGATGCTTAACCGAAGAACTTGCGTGTCTAACCAAGACGAGAAACAACGGTTGGAGGAGTTAAGCTTCAATGAATCAGGTAAATCGGAACGATCAAGAACTAAATCAAACTAACTTCTAAATATGGAGTTACCCGCCGTGACAGAGAACCATCAAGGTTGCGATGTAAGAAAGTTATCAAGATGTTCAAGAAAAGTAAGTCATGTAGAAGATGTAGTATAATACACCGCATTCTTCTGCAATGAGAAGCTTTCTGTCGATTGATTTTCGAAGGTACGTTGCGACTAGATTGTGTAAAAGTAGCCCTGTGAGAAAAAGGACTCTTTCAACTTACCTTTGTTGGACTAATAATAAGCTTATTTATATTGTAAGAACGAGAACTAAAAAACCTAGAAATGCAAATAAATCGATTTGTGTTGTAGACTGTAGTGACCAAAATAACTGTTTTTTAATAAAGTCCAATAAACAGCAAGAAAAGTATTGTGTTTCCAAAGCAAAGATATTTACTTCAGGTGACATTGAGTTGAACCCAGGTGCTGTCAATGCTTATATGTTGCTGCAATCTAGGTTAGCTCAACACGCCTTGTCAATATTAGATGTTGGTGGTGCAGGGGACTGCATTGTCAGAGTAATATCACATCAACTCTATGGTGAATCAAGCTACCATATGAATATGGTGTTAATTATATGAGAAATAAAAATGAAAGATTCATTGAAAGTAATACAGAGGATTCATGGACAAGCTATTTAGCAAATATGTCACAGCAAGGAACATGGGCTGATGCACTTGTAATACAAGCAGTAGCTGATGCATTCCATATGACAATCAATATAGTAGGATCTAACCAAGGGTTTACACCATGTACTGTTATTAGTCCAGTAGCTATACCAGGACATGAACCAACTGTAATAAATATTGGACACATATATGAGCTTCACTATGTATCAACAATTCCCTATAACCAACAGATGGTAGAAATCAATGTAAGTTGTACAGTCAGTTTGCACAGGCAACTGGAGATGAAACAGTGGTGAATACCTTATCTAAGGAATACAGAGATAAAGAGAAAAAGGCCAGAGACAATGACAAAATAGGAGAATCCCAAAGACAGACATTTAAGAAACAAAAGGCATTGAACCCCACTCATGTGAGAGAGCTGAATAAAAAGGTATTTTTTAAAAGAAAACAAAACAATCCTGAACATGTCAGAGAGTTAAAAAGACAGGCATTTATTAGAAAAAAGAAGGAGAACCCAAATCACACAAAAAAGATAAACAACAATGGGCAGAAAAGAAAGAGAGATCAGAGAAGACAATTTTACTTCCATGAACTTTTTGCTACTAAGGAAGTTATCAACTGGATTTTTTATTCTATGGAAAATATTTCAGCTATAGAAGACATTATCGGTGCTCATCCTGCTGATGCATTCATCAGACTACAACTTGACCTCTGTGTGAACTCGATCATTTTTGGATATTTTAAAAACTTGGTCACCATAGCTCCAAACAGATTAAACTGTAAAGATTTTACTGTGTTCACATTTGTGACTAGGTATACCTATCGATAGAGTGCCAATGAGCAAATCATGAGTGTTTTGCTTAGGAATAAAATTCCTTTTTTCCCCAATAGACCGTTTCTTGGTCCCTTCCTGTTGCAAGGATTATTTTCTTTTATGCATGTAGCATGGCATGACATTTTCTCACTTTCAGATCACTTTCCACAAGCTGGAATTTGTATTTCCCCCGTGATCTTGCGGAGCCAAGAGCAAATGCTCATCTTCTCGTCAAGTCTGAGTATTAACAATAGCATCAGTAGTAACACCACAATATTCAAAGTTAACGTCTAAAATATATGCTCATCATTCTCCTTATGCTTCGACAGTGTGACGTGAGGAACTAACGTATCATCTTTCTTAAAATACCTGGATCTACAATCCAGTCCTCCCCCGGTCCCCTCGCGAATGAAACAAATATAACTACCGGTGTATAAACAAACAGTGGGTTAATTATTACAAGAACAGTATTTTTTGCCAATTTCACTATTTTCTAAACAACGTACCCACGAGTTGACGATAGTCTTTCTTTGATTTGGTTGAGAGATGCATCGCTTGTCAAAGTTGGAAATCTGATTTTGGATGGCATCGTTTTCGTTTTTCACCTTGCTAGATGCGTATTAAAGAGGATTCAAAATTCTCAAGCGATTCTTGTGTTACTTGATAGCTTTCAGGAGCTGCATCTCGAATGGTAAGCCTGAGTAATGATTGCATTTGATGTTTGTTTTTTTTAAATCTAATTTCATGTAGTCGAGCACAATTTATGCGGCAAGTTTATGCACGTTTGTAAGATTTGAGACAATGAACAGACCTAATATCTGGTTTGATATAAGCTTACAGAACTTTAAAAAGCCTTTAGATATATTTTCTCACCGCAAATAGAAAGAAAATGTTTCAAAGAATATTTAGTTATAAATTTGGCTGTAGAAAGAAAACTTTGAGCGATTTTCTTGCCTCGAGTTCATCTTTGAGAAAAGCAAACACAGCGAGGCCGCTTAAAACATAAACTTATTAAGCTTTAAGACTCAGGATTTTTCGAAACGCTTTAATACTTATCTTCGTGAATGAAAATCATTGTCTCTGTAAATGTTTAACTGAATTATATTTCTTTTAGTGATTGTTAGTAGTCTCTCGCAATTGTCATCGCTGTGCTGTTTGTTTTCAGTCGTTCATGAACATCGCTTGCAGGAGTTATCTTTTTGCCGCGCGTATCAAACGCTTTTCAAGATTACCCATCGTTATAAAACCCTTTAAAAAAAAAAAAAATTATTTATGTTGAAGCATAACTCTTTTAATGTTCACTGCAAATTTGGCGCTCGTTAAAAGTGAGAACTGGCTGGCCATATAGGTGATTTTGGAAATTTTTTTAACGGTTTCGCTAAAAGCCGACAATTGATCGTCCTGAATATTGAATGAGTGCAATTTGTCTTTAAAAATTGTGAAATACTGCATTCTGTCCGAGGTCTGTATGATAAATAGTACTGTTTCACCTCAGATGTGATGTGTGAAAAGTATAAAAGATTGGTTTACACATCCCCGGATTTGTTTTGCAAGATTTTGTAAAGTATACTTGTCAACAGCAAAAAATTCGGCCTGATTTGTTTTCCAGGTATAATTCACTGTGATCAAGAGCCATTATGGCTCTTGAATGTGATCGAAGATGATTGCTATTTTTGGGTGTTTTATATGGCTATTGACTCGATGTAAGATTTTTCACTCTAAAATCACTTAGCCTTTCCCTCAAAAGTCATATGAATTTCCCCTTAAGTTAACTGATTTGTGGATTACAAGTTTATTTGTTTGATTTAAATAATAAATTTATTAATGGGAGCTTCGCTTTTAGCCCTGGCTAAATCTATATATTAGCAGTCTTAACCTAATTCACACGTTTTAGCAAGTCTCTGTAACGTAGCTAAAAGGTCATGAGTGGACTGAACCTCTTCTTGATTACCTTTGTGATATATGTATTTTTCAGCTATGACAGTTGGCTTCGGTGTCAAATGTCAGCCCATAATTGACACAATTTCTTTGAACGATAACATGTCAGTTTAGCCGGTGTAGACTATTCGACGGTGAATACAGTTTTCCATCAATAAAGGTAACCAAACTGGCTGCCTTTTTGGTATCCAGAACATTATTCACCACAAAAAACATTTTCAAACGCTCTACATACAATCACCACTGTTAGAACCTTTGGTCATAATTCCCCCATTCAACCGAAATGGCTGGCCATTAGATCACGAAATGAAGCTACATTTGCTCCTTGGACTGCAGCACCCTTTGAACTATCTCCACCAGGCAGTTTACTTTGATCCCACCAAAACTTTGTAGTGTTCGGAGGCAGAAGATCAATGTTAAACTAAACATACGTCTTTAATGGCAGATGAAATTACAAGGTGCAACTGAGCACAAGGCAAGTCACCTGATCTTTAACGTCATCACACTGTACTCTCTGTTGGCATTATTCCGTCAGATCTATGGCCAGGTGGGCTAGGACTGGTGGCTTTGTTCCTTCCATTCTATTGATGTAATGGGCTGCAGGGAACACGAACTTTCATTTCAGCTTTGGATCTTGTTGAGGTTATTACTGCAAAGGCTCCTGCTGGGAGCTTGAGACAATCAATGTATAACTGGAATTCCCCTTGGGACCACTGACCTCAGTCCTTGCAGGATGCATTTTGTCCCTATTACTAGATCCGGAGGTCCTAATATTGGGCTCTTCCCATTCCAGGCTTCTAAATTGTCTCTCCACCACATTAGCTCCTCTTTTGCCTGGGGAGAAAGATGAACCTATGATTAGGAACCCAAATGATTTAAGGCTTTGTTTTTGTCTGCCTGCAAGTGGCGGAAGGGGACAAGGAAGACATTGTGAATGGTAATGATCTTACCTGTATCTGAGCTTGATTTAAAGCAGTTTGACCTTCTTTATATACCTTTCTGACTTTGTCCCTTGGCAAAACCAGAATCATTGCCTGGAAGTCAATGAGAATGGGTAAAACTTAAATTTGTATGGCTGGGATCAGAATGGTCTTTAGATAATTGATCATAAAATTCAGTTCCTTGAATGATGCGCGAGTGGAAGGTGAGTCACCTATATGTGTTAAATTGGGATCCGTACCTTATTCGAAGGTGTTACATGGGAGACAATGCCTGGACCCTCTTGCACACCCTCTGAAGGAACCATGGGTTGGTGCTGCTTTAAGGATAGGTCCTCAGCTGGCGCCACTCCAGTGGCTCCCATGGCTCCTGAACGGAGTGGTGCACCAATAAGCATGTAGGGACGTATTGAATTTGGTCTACCGGTATGTTCGTTTTCAACTTGTAACTCTTAGTCTTATTTTTATTGAACCACAGCAAAATAAAGTTGGTTACGAGATTACTGGTTCTGAGGTTACTGTTTGTGAAGTGCCATCATAAGTTTTGCAGGTCATACATAGAATGGCAAGTACGTCAGTATTCCAAATACTTGGGTAGCATTCGTGATGCTTGGTGTTCAATCCCCATCAACTTTCAACTTGACATTTCAACATTTATCATTGATAATTCAACTTAAGCTCTCAACTTTCAACAGGATCACTTGCACTTTAAAATTGAGCCCAAAGCATTCTACTTTTACACACAATACGTAAGTTGAACAACCAACATTCAACTTGAGAAACCAAAGCCAACTCTGTAGTCTCATTATTCCTTGCTCCGTGTAAAATATAAATCTGACTATCTACTTTTGTCTAGCCTGCCGCATCGGAGATGTAATTGTGGTGCAGGCTATTTGCTGTGTTGAAACGATATTTAACTCCTCTTAGATGCAAGGGTTCTTATGCCACTACGAGAATAACTACCGTGGGATAATTTTATGCATCATTGCAAAATGTTGATTTTGTTGTGCAACAGCAGGAAATGTCCACCAAAATGTTTCATATGACAAAGGCAGACATAACAGTGAATAGTTTTCGGAGAATGGAAGTGCGCCAGCCTTTGCCTGACACAAAATGGCAGACTTTCCGAGCGGTGTGGTGGAAGACATAACTTGACCTCATAACTCGAATCGAACGCTAAGAGAATGACTTTGAAATCAGCTCAGTTGTTTTGAGAGTAGGCTATATAACTAGGATGCTAGTAAATCTTGATGTGCTCGATGAAGTTGTTAATGTGATAATAGGTTTTTATGAGAGTGTTGTATCACTTTAGGCGAATCAGGAAATGCTGAGATGAATACTTAGAGAAAATTCTTTCCAGTTCAGTGCAAAACACTACCTACAAACCCACGGTACCGCGATGGGCACAAAAAATGCAGTTTCCTTTACAACAGTTCCATGAAATGCTGCATAGATGACTTATTTTCCCCTTTTGGACACAAGTAAATCCCCCACCCCCCTCAAAAAAAAGTAAACTGACATCAAGAAAGCAGACTTACACCACCCTACTATTGAATTCACAGCCAAAATATGACACTGAGACTGTGTTTCAGTCACTGTTGAATACAAGATTGATTCGTTTGATAACATTGCTGTTAGCATGGAGTTGACCAACAAGGAAATAGCCAAGATTTCTAGTAAAGCTAAACCTGTCCAATAATTTGAATTGCATGTTACGATTTTTGTTGCGGCAAGCAGGCAAAATGATTTGCCATAAAAATTTTCACAAAAATTCTGACTGTCACACGTGGCATAGAAATTGACACAATCCACATTGTCCACAAAAGATGTCTGCCAAACTCTCAGCTAAAGGGAAATTTAAACAATGTTAAATTAAGCAAGGAAAGAAAAAAAGAAAAGAATAAAAGAGAAAGTTGTTAGGAAATGACAGCAGTGCCAAAAGGGAGGCCTCTTTGCAGGAGGATGACAATTCTAGCAAAGAATATCATGCTGAATGGCAATGTTTACTATAAGAAATCCCTCTAAGGGCAAATCAGGCACAAGATTGATTTGATGTAAAGACACCTTTTAAGCAAGTGGAAACCAATTTTAACACACACATTCGTCTCTCATCACTCTCCAGATATTCTAAAAATATGGATTTTCGAACGAACTCCTCAGAGGCAACATTTGGGGAAAACATTTCAAATTTCTTGGACATTTGATGGACAGAGGCTACCCACTCAATTTGATAGCAAAACTGTTGTCATAAATGAAATTCACAGAAAGAAGTCTGCCCTCTTGAAACAAAATAACTAGGAGGGAATAGACTATTGCCTTTTGTCAGGAGCTGATGATCAGGCACCCGCTTTTGTGACACGATACCAACTCTCAGTGACTACTACAAAAGAAGTTTTAATGAAAAAGGAGAATCTTCGACAAAACCAAGCATTACTTTGCCAAGTTTTTAAACCCCGTAGTTGTCCTGTTATGTCAGCCTTTGCTCTTTGATACATTTTGCAGTCATTTACCGCTGACACAAAACAGTGTCAACATTTTGCAACGATGACAGTGGCATAACAACCATCGCATCTAGGATGAGTTCAATATTGTTTCAGCATAGCACGACAAAAAGAGATAGTCATATTTATATTTTATGCCAAGCACTGAATAGTGAAATTACAAAGTTGATTTGGATTTTCAAGTTGAACGTTGGTTGCTCAGGTTATGTGTTGTAGTAAAAGTAGAATACTTCGGGCTCAATTTTCAAGTGCAAGTGATCATGTTGAATGTTGATCATGAGAGCGTAAGTTGATTTATTGATGATAATGTTGAAATGTCAAGTTGAAAGTTGAGTGCCACCATAATATTGAATGATGTACGCTCAAGTTGGATGTTGGGTGTTTAAGTTGATTTTTGGCGTGGATTGAACACCATAGCAGCACAATGTACAGTCTGCAAGTTCTTGCCCAGCAAATCTATGTAAGAGGTTAGAAGTATAACTTTTTTTTATGGTAATTGTTTTTAAATGTTGTTTTCTTTATTAGTGAAACACTGGCTGTATGCAATATTGGGTACCTTTGCAGAGTTATTTCCAGAACATGTTATCAGCCAGTCGGATCGGCTTGTTTCTATGTACATCAGTGTTCTTAAGTCAGAGGTACTGCAACATCCTCGTATATATTTTTATGTTAATGTTATTTTGGTAATGATGTTAGCTGTCATGTTGCTAGGCAAAGGGAACACTTCAGAAGTAGGTACCATCGTGAAAAGAGTAGAAAGTTTCAGAGTTTAGTTGTTAACGATCACCTAGATTCAAGAGATAAAGTTATAGAGCCAATATTTAATAATTCGCTTACAAGTACAGGGGGAACTGAAGCAGAAAAATGAAATATATTTTGAACTTGTAATGTTTGTTAATGTTCTCACTATTTTAAATAAATTTTGGGACATTTCATTGTTTAGGCAACTTTATTCTACAGTTTCGGGAAACAATGCATTTTCTGCCATGTGCAGCGTTTGCAGAAAACTGGTCAAACCGGTCTTCTGGAGTACAAATACTGTGAGATATTTGTACCCATTTTGGGTGTTATTTGTACTCTACTGAGTGAAGTTGAATAATAAGTGCGCCTTATAGTCCACTGTAAGCTCAAGGTTGACAACCCATTTCTCAAGAGATCAAAATTTCCTTTAAGAAAGTGAAATCAATAAGTGTGGATACCTTGCAGAAAGAGCTTTCTTTCTTTTAATCTCTGTACGGACATGCTCTCATATGACTGTGAGAGCCTTGTCAAAATTGTTTTGGAGTTACCATAAGGCAACTTTGCATTCACAAAGAAAACCAAGTCTTACCTTGAAGCTTTGTTTCTGTAATCAGCTCAGCTGAGAAGGCGGAATTATTGAACACACATTTTCATGTCTTCAGGCCACGGTCGACAACCAAATGTAAACACTGGTTCCTTGGATATTCATGATCAATCGCATGCTTTCCTGCTGTTGTGTGAATTAACTCTACCAGTTAATGAAGTTGCAAAGAACTTGAAAGTGTTTATAAAAGAACTTGTTGTGGTTCAATTTATCCTTAGTTTAAACAATATTTTTCTTTGTTTTTGGGTAGGGTAATTTATGATAATGAGTTTGAAACAAAGGAAAATAAACTCTTAACCAAGGATAAAATTGAATAACAACGTAGACACTTCATTATCAACTTAGTGCTGTAATAGATGTTTCCTTTCTGAAGGTTCCAAAGCTTCAGTTGACAGCATGTCGATTGTTCCCTCTGCTACAGTACACTGGATAGGACTATCCGTAGACATCAATTTCAGACTATTTTGGCATTAATCGAGTTATGCAGAGAACAGTTTTGATTAAGAAATATATAGATAAGCAATTGTTGAGTGTTTCCTTGCATTCAGTCTGCAAAATGACAGTGTTGTGAAGGTTAGAATTGCATAATTTGACGATGCTTATGTCCTTTAATTTCATAAGTATTCAATTGTTCCAGTTAAAGGTGTTTTTTGTAGTTCAGTAACATGATTCACTTAATACGGACACTTTTTATGACCCTCTCAGTGAGTGTCTCTATTAACATGGTTTGACTGTATGTGACTGTATTTCTGATTGCAGTGCCGCATAACTTCCATGTGTTCTTAAAGAAAACCATAAGACAGAAAATTTTATCCTTGTGTTGTTGACATCTGTCTATGAATTTGTTTTGTAAAAATTAAATGCCCTTCAGTTTTAAGTTTTGTAACTTAATAACTGTCTTGAAGTGACAACTTAGTCATTCCTTTCATAGATGATGAGTAAGACCAAGAAACCTGACATGCCTGTTATTGCTGGCTGTTTACGGGGTTTGACATCTTACCTGACAAACTTCACACAGTCTGTGGAAGAAGGTTAGTCCTATTTGTTAGCAGAGAGTAATCAAAGAAGTAGTCATAATAAAAGCCAAAACAAAACCATAATTTCTGCATATTGGGAGATCAAGTATTTCAATATATATTTTGCAAGTTCAGTGGTAACCATTTGGAAGCCGAGTGCAGAAATGCCATACTGATGATGCATCACTACCCAGATCTGGGTAGTGATTTTGATTGGTTGAATCAAATTTCCCACGCGGCACGACCAATTAGAAGCACTACCCATATCTAGGTAGTGACATGTCATCAGTATTAAATTTCTGCACTCATTTCTCAGATGTCATTTGGAGGGGAAACAAGTGGTAGCTTCGCCAAATATCGGCTGTTTTCTCAGGCTAGTGTGTGTTTTGTCACTGATAAGTTTGGTTGCCTTTTTGCAGCTAGTTTTCACCAGCATGTTAGTTGAAAATATATCTATCGTTGATAGGTTTTTCAGGTTCTGAAAGTGTCAGAAAAGGTTTGACTGTCTTGTGATCTATGAGATGCTAATTATGATGGAGCTTACCACCACTGAACATACAATCATGCTCAATTCCCATGAAGATACACACTTCTTTTGCATGCCAGCATAAATGTGGGAATGCTGAATATACGGCCACGGCGTCTATGAGTGAAGTCATATGCTAATGAGAAAATATGTAAACAATAACATCAGCAAAGATTTGCCTATAAGATGTAATGACAAATGTTAGAAACAAAAGTTAGCATAAGGTTTCTCAAAGTTATTTCTTGATCAAGTGAAAACTCACTGTTCACAAGATCATGATCAATTTTCTTGGCTGCTTCCACTGTCTGACTTAATACACATCACTTGGCGAAACTTTTTTCTTTGGAGGCTCAGATTTGGGTCTACCCACTACACTTTGTGATGAGGCCACAAATTATTGATGTTAAAAATCCCTCCTGTAATTGTATTGCCAGAAAACATCGTTTGCAGCTGGTTTTAATGCAGTGATGCCGTCGAAGAACTTGCTGCAAGCTGATAGTGGTGAAAAGGTGGTACAACGACTGGAAAGTGAAACGCACCTTGCGAAACATTTGAAACTTCACGATTCATTGATGCTGTGCTTGACTGAGTGTTTGAAATGTTCTCCATTTGTCGCTTTTGTAGGGTGCGCTATAGTTGTTTATTTTAAAATTGGAGGTTTTTGTGATCAGTTATCTGTATTATCTGATTTGGCAGAATGTCATTATCCTGTACTTTTGCACGAGTGTTTTCTCCTGGTGTGTTTTTTTTGGGGGTATTCCCCCCACTTCTCACATGTCTTTTAGGATATTGTTCAGTTTATTTACTCCCATAACTTGTGCTTTAAACCAAGTACAGTCGTTTTGCTGCCCCTGAAGAGAAGATTAGAACTGGTTGACTGTCAGATAAAATGGAGCATGTGGTGCTTTCATGGACCTAGGGCGTCTATCTTTGTATGGTATTAGTTTATGCACATTCACTGGATTGTACTCGGCTGGAATTTCTTTGTTTTCCTACATTCTCGGTTTCACAGGCCTAACATTCCGTGAGTTGTCACACTGTCTGCTCTTAGTTCGTCTCTATGAATGAACAAGATATTCTGGCCTTGACTGTCAGTCTCCAAAACAACATTGCCTCAATGTAAATTTCGTTGTTCTGTGCAACCTCTGGGACTGGATTGTAAAAAAAAAATCAACACAATGCTGAGTAGTGATTGTTGAAAACTTGTTCCGTAGACCCCTTTTTCAAAGAGAATATCAATTTCCCCTTCTGAGGGAGTAGTGGTTGCATTCAGCTTATATTCTTGGCCTTGTTTCTTCAGGTCTTTTTGCTTGGCTTTCAATGCGTCTTTCAATCTTGTTCATTCGGGATCAGTGAAAAGCCTTTTCCTATATTCACACCTTGTAAGATGACGGTAAGATTCCTCTGAGAGAAGACGGCTCATATTGTTCTCCTTTCTTGTTCTAGCGGCAATAATGAACTGAAGGTATACATTCAGCTCCACCGGTGGGATTTCTCTAATTCTCTCTCTTCTTTTCTAACAATGTTCAAGTCATACATCGTCTTTTTCTTCGTATTTTCGTTTTCTTGTTGAGCAATAAGTTCGTCAACATCATCCTTTGACCCATCAGTTAATCTGGATTAAGAGTTATCATCCATCGAATCTGGAATATTTTGATTCCAGTTAGGTAAATCGCCCACCATTCTGAAGTTACATCAAAACTTTTTTGACAAAGTTGCTGCTGTCAGAGGCGCCACTGCGAAAGGCACTAATTGTTATGTAATCATCACAACAGTGATCGTTTCATGCCTGAAAATAACATCTTATCTTCACGTGTAAAGATATCATGTTTTTGTGCCAAAGCTCAGCTTGTATTTCATTGGTGTTTATATAATGAGAAGGGGGTTAGTTTTTAAATATATGGCTATAGGTAGAAACTTAAGCCCAGTTTTTGTGTTCTTATGGTTGTAGTACATCTCTAATAGTACTGACAGAAGTAAATTGATATTTGTAGGCTCTAGGTATGCCAAGGATATTTACAACTATGCTAGAAAAGCTATTGAGCCACAGGTAAGCGTTTATTAAGCACTCTTATGCTGTCGAACCTCCCACAAGCAACCACCCGGAATGTCAAAAACCCTTAGGTGAAACATTTTCAAAAATCATGATCAAAGTTTCCAAAGCATTGTGAAAATGAAGTATCTAATGAATATTTAAGTCTTCTATCATTTTGAATTTTAATGTATAAAAAGAGGTCGCAAAGAACGTCAAGTGCAGTGTCAATACTGACATTCATACTGGCATAACGAAAGAAGAGTGTAAAAATACATGGACAGTATCTCAAATCAAGAATTTGTTGATAAAGTGCATCTGAAACTTTGTGTCATTCAATTAAACCCCCTTACTGAAGGACTGGAAGTTGTTAGAGTTCAAATGGGGAAAAACTATTAAGAGAACCAAACAACAAAGGACAAATGATAACGACACCACCTTGAAGGTATCTTTTTTTTTATCTGAGTGTTTATGTTCATTTAAGAGCTTGCATTCATTATAATCTAGTCCTGTTGCTTCAGTGACCCAGGGGGAAGGTTGCCCTAAATGCACCCTTCACAAATGCTTTCATTCTATTTAAAATTGTTACCACAAAATGGTTGTAGAAAAAGTAATATGATTGAAACAAACAACTGAAGAGCACTTCTCCTCTTCATAAAATACTTTATTTAACTAAGGTAGTGATCAAATCATCAGTGAACAGAGAGGAAACATAAATTTTAATGAACGTCATTATTTAAGTAAAACCTTGCGACTAGTTTGTATGAAAAAACTCAAAGAGTGCAGGATCAGCCTCTGAATGGTTCCTTTCTACTATCTATCTCTTACTTGTTAGTCTGTTGTCCACCATAGGACCCAAAACAGGCCATAATTTCCTATCCCAGAACTCTTCATCGAGCACAAATATGCTGTTACGTTTTATAATTTACATAGAAAATAGAGAGAACTTACATTGCATTAATAAAACCGGGACACCTGCACTTTCTCGAAAAAAAGAGCCGGGGATATCATTTCACACGAGAAATACTCCACCAAAAAAATTAGATGTTTTAATTTGCCCACCCTCACCTTACCCCCATGGCCCGAAGCTCTGGACGTTTTCCACGGGCTGCCCCAGGAGCGGATGGTAACAGACAAGAAAGAACAAGGTTTTCAAGGTTTTGGTCATTTGGGTCAACCATGTTGATAGCCAAGTGTGTGTGTGTGTTGGGAACAAGTATTTTGGAACTAGTGCTACACAGAGAGCCAACTCTGTTTAAGACGTTTCCGTCTTAGGGTCAAAAACAGTCAAGAAAGGGACTGATGCCAGAGAGTACCAACTCTAGGTGTTTATTGAAGGCACCAAACTTAGCTGGATAAATTTTCTATCAGGGAAACAGAACGTTTTGCACTGTAAATTAGCCAGCATATTTTTGCGTAGTTTCAGAACTGACGCTGAAACGAAATGTCTGGAGCGAAGGTGAAAGGAGATTTGCCACGCCCTGTGAGCATGTGAGGCTCACATGCTTTGCGTGAAAATCATACGATGGCATAAAAAGGACGGGCTGTTTTGTAGTCTTGGAACTTCTGGTAAACGCTCATCACATACCATCCTCAAAGCAAGTAAATTTGAAAACGTCAGGTTTACATTTCAATCTGACAGAAAACGTTTCGAAAATGGAACTTTTGAAAAAAAATGTAATGTGTTTTCCAATATATCCGGTCTAGCATGGACCAAAAAACCAATATCTACTGAAAATGATAGTTCTTCTTTTTTCATAACATCAGCTTTAAAGTGCACATGAAAGGTTAACAAAGCCCTATACCCATAGTTGTTACAGGCGTTTTATGCAACTGGGCCGTGGCCATTTATTTTTGAGACGAGGGGGAAGGGATTTGCAAAAACTGAAAAAAAAAAAATCATGCACAAGAAAAGGAGGACAACAAATTTGTACACAGAGAAGCAGGGGAAGACTTTATGGAAGTCCCACATATTTTGGTATTTGTATATTTCTCATATTTTTAGTCCAATTCGAAAAAATTGTTGAATAGACATCATTTCATCCTCCCCTAGATAAACCAATATTGCTCAGACTGCCTAATCTCTTTGAATATGTAATGAAAAGATTTCCAGGGTAAGCCCAGATCAACTGAATTTGTCTAAGCAGAGCCTGTTAATGGAAGTGTTACCACGAACTAACTTCTATTTTGATAAATCACAAAAATTGCTAGCTTTTTCATGTGGTATCAGCCCTGTCTTTTATATGCTTTTTTTCGGAGACCCGTGTTCGTATGGCAAAAGTTTAGCCCTGTCTTCCTACCACTTTGTATCCGCAGTTTTTGTTGTAGTGGTGCTTGTCAATGTGCAGTTTAGTTTTGCCATCTTACCAGCCATTTTTGTTCTGTATATTAGTTTTTAGTTTGTCTGTCCCTTTTTTCTTGGATACCTCCATTTAACTATTTTTTGACTGCAAATTGTAAGCATTGCTGCATAATGTCCCCTTATTTCTGCCCTTCCCACCCTTTTAGAACTCCCAATACCCACCCTTTCCTCTCCCATCTCCCATCTCCCAAACCCCCCCCCAGTGCTTCCACCCCCAATGAATTCTTTGCACATTTTTGCACCGCTTGTACCGTAAAACCCTTTTTGTTTCGTTCTTTCTGTAGTTTTATGTGAAAGTCCTCTCAATTTTCTTCTTTGTTCGTTAAATATCATTTTTAAGCAACTACTTAAGTGGCCTTTGTGCATGCTAAAGTGTTTATGGCGCCTAACCAGTTAGTGATTTCCACCTCTGTTTCAACAAAGATTTGAATTGAGAACAGAGAAAGCCAGTTGTTCCATTCTTGATGTAAAGTAACAGTGGCTTGCCTAATTATAACTTGTAGGACGTTTAGAGCACATTTTGAATGATTCTGGAACCAGTTATCCACGGAGTTAATATATTAGAAGTGTTGCTAGAGGTACCAATGTCGATGACTCCGACTTTACTAAATGTATGAGGCTGTGATAGAAGGGTATGGATATATGTAGATGTCAAAAAAAATCTGCAAAGGGTTATGTTGTGAAAAAAAACTTCGTGCAAATACGCGTGGCTAAAAAAAATAATAAAAATTGTCAAGCCTCTCCCCTCGCTCCTCCTCTTCAGCCTAAGGTAGGTCTATATCTATTGTATTGATTGCCATTTTTTTCAATCAGTTAAAGAAGGAATTCAGGAGACATACCTCACAGATGCCAAGATTTGACACGCATTTGACACTGCACGTGATCTTTCAATCAGCTTATGGAAACTCATATCATTTAGTTTTTTCAATTCAATGTTCGTCTGAATCTGAATCTCGGTTTCAAAAAATGCATATCAAGTAGACTGAATTTCAAAAACATATATACCTCAGCGATGTTGACATTTATGGTATGTTTAGGGAAGAAACAGCCTTTTGACCTTTCAGAGCTGGTTAATTGCAATCGCCCACTACCTAATTACTCTTCAAGTTATACCAGAGCAATAAAAGACTCAATTAATCATTAGATTTTGCAAGTATCAAAGATTTTCCTGATCACCACGAAAAAATGTGAATCGAGACAATTTCATGGGGTTTGTGTTACCCCTGTTCGCGTGAATAACATCGAACATGACCTGTGCGTTTATCTCTCAATGGGGGGTCTTTCAATTGCTCAAGCTGGTTTTTTTACATGTTATACTACAATAGTAGGGCTTTTCTGACCAATCGGTGATTTTTTCCTTCAAAGTTTCACAAATTTTCATTGTTTATGAAAGTGCTGAAGATAGGAATCTTTTGGCATTTTTTGGCCAAGTAAAAAATGCATAATGTTGCAATATTTTTATTAAATAGTATTGTAACTGAGATGCCTTACTTACCTGCCACTTTTCTTCCCAAGGGCTTTGAAAATGTTACAATTCAAAGGTTTTGTCGATTTCTAAACAACGACTTTATGGCGTGAACGCAGCATTTCACTTTTTGCCGGTTTTCTGAAAAAAGAAAATTCTTTAGGAACTTTGATTGTGATCTTCAATAATGTTTCACAAAGGGTTTTTTTCTGACTGAATATGAAGAATTTCGAAATTTCAGTTTTGACAGCAAATCGTTGATATTTACAGACAGTTGCGCTTAAGGACATGAAGCTTGACAAGGGGTATAGAGAGTGGGGCATCTCAGACAGTGGGTTTAGGGGTTTAATAGAGAGGTTATGGTAATGGAAGGAAAAAAGTAACTTGTTATTTAATGTTGAATATTATTTTCAGGTCAGTTTGACCCGTTATGAGGTGCCAAGAGGTGGGTGTAATGACTTGATTAATTGATCGTGCTTATCCAGAGTTTATTAATTATTTATACTGCTTTCAACATGTTTATAGGATCTCATTGGTTGTTACATAGGAGGCCAAACCCATCTAAAAAAGTTATTGTATATCCATGGCAAGATAGAGTCCTGCTGTTTGTTAAAAATGACTGATCAATATTAGAGCTTTCGAGATGTTCAGCATTTCACTGTCTACTTCCTCTGACTTTCTGTCTGGAAAGACACAGTCCAGTATGCTACTCAGTATAACAAATCTACTCGTTGCAATATTAGTGAAGATCAAAGACCTTTTTGTACATCTTTGTTTGCCACTGCCACGGTGTTGATCATGTTAGCTGCCTTCCTTTCCTTGCGAAACTTTGCTCCTGGGACTCCGGATTTCCCCCTTGCTTGGAAATAACACTTGTGCATAACAGCGTGAGAAAATGCGAAGCGCCTGGGAGAAGAGCCCAGAAATATGGTCCAGCAGCTATTTGAGAGACCCAGATAGCGTTGTCTGAAGTTCTTCGCCGACTACACTTGACACTGGAGCATTTCATGGTTGGTACGAAATGCAAGCAACAGGCCGCCATCTTTAAAGCAGATAGAAGACTGATCTAGTGGCAAGAAGAGTTTAAAGACAATGAAAATCTAAAGAAAGTGCCATATTTTAGTGGTCAAATAAGTTGCAGACTGTCCTTAAGTTCTGTTTTTTTAAAACATGCATAAACACGTCACGATATTCTTAGCACAGCAACACTTTGTTTTCAGTGAAAAACATGTCATTTGTCTTTCTCAGGAATCACGTGATTTTGAGTACCTTTGTGGTGATGTTACCAAGTTTGGATATGCCGTAATGCAAGTCCTCCTTGGGTAATCAACATGAAAATATTTTTCCATGTGTGGAATTTAATGAAGTTCAAAAGAGAAAAATATAATTGAGGTTACTTGGTACAAGAGGAAACTCTTGAAGGAAGTCCAAGAAAAATTTTAAGTCCCTTAGGACTTTTAAGTCGCACAAAGATGCAATGGCAACCATAGTTGAGGAATGTGAAAGACAGGTGTGAATAGACCAAAAGATAGGTGAACAGGACGATGGCATTTTTCACAAGACTAGCAATATGTATCAGACACTTAGCTCTGTGAGTTTTGAAAGGCTTCCTCTTCTTTGCCTAGGAAAGAAGTGCTTTGCTTTTGCCGTAGAGAAAGTTGGTATTGGCGAAGAGTAGAGCTGCTGAAGAGGCTACGCTTGCCAGATCAGCCCACGAACAAAATGTGGGAGTAGAGTTGGGATGAGTTGAAGATGAGGGTGCATTAAATGAATTGGGTTGGAAGATTGAAACTAATTACAATAAAGGGGATAGACTAATTGATAACGTTTAAGGTTTTGTTTACTAAACCAACCAGGTTTGAAGGACTCTGGGGAGGCATGGTCCTGAGAATTTTCCTGAGCTATGTTTTTAGAAAATCAGAGGTGCCTAGCCAACCTTGGTGGATTACTCCACACCCTTTGAGCAGATGAGACTTTTCTTGTGAATAGCATGGTCCTAGCAGTTTCTAGTTTCTGATAGCTAATCAGCAGAGAATTAATACCCCCAAAGACCACATAGCTTCTATGTAAAAAGTACAACTTTTAAATTGAGTTACCCCTTCTCATTTTGGTTGTAATTCAGCAGACTTCCTGTTCTTCTTCGGAGAGCAGACCCAGCTCATCTTGACACTGTTGACGGATACTCAGTCTGTTGAATATGATGAACATGTGTTGTGAAATTTCTTAGAAGTCGTTAAACGTAACCATGGCTGTTTGTATGTTGAGCTTATGAAAACCCTTGAAGAAGGTTGTGATGGACCTATTTTTGTCTCGCAGGCTTGCAAAATTTGAAAATCTGCTTACCATCAACTTCACCAGTGCCATGGTTTTACACATTGAAGTTGAGTAGCTTTTCAACAACAGCAATCCCCGTTGCATGGTTTCTGTTTTCACAGAGGCATTCTTAAGCCTTACTATGGTGATGGCTCTTGTCCTGAGCCTCAAGCTTGTTCATTATGTCCTAGTCCTCATTCAATGCTTTTACAGGAGATGCCAGTGTGCTACGAAAACCCTGTGAAGGAAAATAACAGTAGTGGTGTTTTCATGCAACCAAGTGTATTGGGAAACAGCCCATGCATCTCAATGTAGGCATTTTTGGAAAATGGCTGCACTGACTCTTAAATTGTTTCATAGCCAGCTAGCTGCTCATCTGACCTTAGAAGGGACCAAAGCACTGTTTGATATCAAGACTGTCTGATGTTTGGTAGAAACCCAGTGGGTATTGTTTTGAATGAGCTCTTTGGGAGAATGTGAGAACTTGATGCGGACATAGAAGTTGATGAAGCATTATGTTCCCCCTTCCTTGATCATGTTTTACCTGGACCAGTGGATGTCATGGAGTGACGAAGTGCATATGTCATCTTTAAGTGTCTGGTTTTACGTGGCAGTTTTAGCATCTTTTTGGCTTGTGAACTCGCTGGGCCTGAATGACGGGTATAATTGTGAATCATCTGCATTACAGTGAGAATCCAGAAGGTGTCATTCAATGCTGTTAAATAACTTTGAAGTGTACATGATATATAATAGGGGACCAAGACAGACTCTGACTGCCAAGAGGAAGAATGTCAGACAGGGTGCCGGGGAATGGAAACACGTCTTTTGGTTGTCAAGAACAGTCAAACTGCACTTTACGAACACCTGCTTAATACGAATACCCTGTTATAACAGACAGTTTTCTTTGTCCCAGGGGAAAGTCCATACATTTTCGTTGAATTTAACCCTCTTAATATGGACACATGTTTCTTGCCCAGCAAGCAACTGGGTTTGACTGTGTGACGTAAACCATCTAATATGCTCCAAGAATTGTAAATGACGTTGGAAGACTTGCAACAATGGGCTGTGATCAACTGTGTCAAAGGTGGTCTGCGGTGCTCAACTCCAGAAAAACAAGTAGTATAACATGCTGAGAATTCATTTTCATCAGAATGTCATTAGTAACTTTCAAAAGTGCTGTTCTTGTTCTTAGTTCTTTCTGTTGACAGATTGTAGTAACAGGTTAAGATCATGTTTCTTCACGTGATCGTCTATTATAATAAAAACGGCTCTTTCATCTTTCAGTTGTTTTTGAAATGAAAGATTACTTACAAGCTGATAATTCTTAAAAACAGTGTTGACACCTGCCTTGTTAAGAATTGGCAGAACCTTAACTTTTTTCGCTGACGGGAAGTGACCACTATTAAGTGATAGTCCTCATCAATTGGGACTCCTAGATATTTAATAAGTTTTTATACTCTGAATTTTGTACCTTTGTCTATTTTATTATTGGATATAGTAATTTGTAGATGGTAATGGATTTTCTTTTGGTGGGGACAAAAGGTCAACATATAATTTGATTGTTTAATGTTAAAGGTTAACTTACTCGTAGTTAAACTGCACAATTCAACCTTGCCCATGTGCTCTAATGATTTGAGGATGCATAAAGGGTATTTGTGTGCAAAAGAAAGAAGTTAGTTATTAGAACGATGGTGGATGCATTAATCAAGTTAGGTTACTACTCAAAGCAGCACAGTATCTTGGACATTCTTCATAATAGAGATATGAAGTTATGGCGAACGATCTCTTCCACCAACACTGCGTTGAGCAATCTTTTTACCTCCCCAGAGAACACGGCAGACGAGAACTAGGTCGCATAATTATATTCTACCTAATGTCCGGACAAGTCGTTTTAAATCAGTTTTTATTAATTGATGTCTCTTCAATAGTAACTAATATTTATTTAGTCGTTTTCCTTATGTATTTTTTCGCTTTCTTTTATTCGTTTTATTGCCATGTAAATTGCTGCACGTCTGTTGTCGCAATGAATTATTAATAAAGACCTTTATTATTATTATTATTATTATTATTAATGTTAAGTAAGAAAAGGAGGGGGCATAATTCAAAACCCTGTGTCACGCCACAAGTTGATTAATATTCTTTGATACCATTTTGTGATTGACAGTACCAAATGCCTTCAATGAAAACGTCACATGAATAAAGTTGTTTATCCATATTAGCCCATAATTGGCTGCAGTGGTTTCAAGGATTATATGTTGTTTGTAGTATGCTTTACGAAAGCTATACTTAACAGAATCTATTAAATCATTTTTGTTTATTAAAAGCTAATGTTAATTTACTTTGATGAAACAGCTGGCTTGTACCTTTTTGCAAAGCATGCTGCTCAGTTCAAGGAATACCTTGCTAAAGACTACGAGGTAAGAAGAAATAACTGTGCAGACCTGTCTGTGCAAGGAATGCTGTTATCATGTTCCCTCAAAATCAATCCAATTATTTTCTATCGCATGGAGTATCTTGGTATTGGTTACATTTACTAAGATTGACTGCATGCTTTGCCTGACCTGTTGAGAGTATAAGAAGCTATTTATCTCCGCTAAAATGTGTGTTTTACATAGTAAGGATTGTCTGATATTCATTTATCATTTTGACAGCATATTTCATTCTTCCATTTAAAGGCAGTACCGTGTGGTTGAAGCTATTTTCTTGTTTCTCGTATTTACACGTGTCCCACCTTTGGCATGTCCTGTCTTAAATAGAGCAAGTAAAAAACTTGTTTCTAAATAAAAGAACACAATTGCATAAAGTCAAATTATTTTATAGTGTAAGAGAAGTTAAAAAAACCCCTTCTATACAGGTGGACTGGCATTATTTAGAAAAGCTCTGTATCCACAAGATGTCAATATATATCTTAGGAGCACATTGAAGGTGTTAGAAGGTATGGTGTAAGAAAATGGAAATGGCTTATGAAAATGCCTTATTAATTAGTTCTGCTTTTTTACCCAGGATCTTTATGAAGCATTTTATCGCTGGTGCAAGCATAACAACAAAGAAACAAGCTATATTGGATATTTAGCAATGGAAGCTTTTCTAAAGCAGGTCTTTGAAAGATCATCAGTATTCTTCTCTGCTCGTGCAATTCTGGGAAAAATTATTCATTTTTTTATTAAAAACGTTTCTTAAAGGCTTAGGTGCTCTCCTTCAGTTGGGGTCTTTGTCTCATAATCACACTGGTCTGTTGATGAGATGTGCTACATTTGCAGACTATTGAAATGTCTTCTTACAGTTTGTCAGTATATTTTGTTTGCCTCTTCAGCAAATTGATGCTATAAGAGGTATAGAATGGTCCTCAGAAAAACGTGGGTCTCGAAAAAATTTAAGGGTATCTTGAAATCTTGGTTCTCTAGGACTACAAAAGGGGCCACAACTACCCCTTTTTAGGCAAACATGTGAAAATCACCACCAGCTACTTTAGATTACAAGCTAAGACAGAAATCTCAAAATCCAGTTGGCTAGAGCCACCTGTAAAACGTAGCAATTAATGAACTTACATTTGTCACTTTTGCTGCTTCCCAGAAATATTTGAAAGATTGAAACCGATGCACCCTCGTTCACTGGTGCTTCTTCCATTGTTGAAAAAGCTAACAGTTTTCTCAGGATTTTTTTCTTTAACTCTTAGCGTGATTCAGTCCTTGAGAGTAGTTCAGATGAAAGCCACATGATGCTACATAAGCTTAAATCACTTGGCATTCAAAAAGGCGTAATATATTAGCCTTCATGGCTAATAAGTAAACAAAAGTGCCTTTTTTATACATTGTACATTATCTGGGTAGAAGCAAGGTTTGATGTCTGGCTAATTAGCTAAAGCAGTATTATTGGCATTTTTTCAACATTTTATTTAGCTTTATTAGTATCATTACCTCGAAATCTTCGGCACTCGAGAGTCTCTGGCTCGGATTTAATAAAAACGAATGTCTCTGTCTGGAATTTTAAAACCAGGGTCTTGCAAAGTCTTAAATTTACCATTCTATATCCCTGCTATAATATACATTTTGTTGATTTTGAGGTGTTAACTAATAGTCTGCGTATACACTACAAACTTTGTGATATACATGTAAGCATATTGTACCATCAAGCAATAGTGCTACATAACACAAATTATTAGCAAATCTAATTTGTGCATTTTTCTCAATTCACAAAACTTCAAGGTCAAAATGATTATTAGCAGTTATTGGATTCGGCTTTTGTATTATTTGAAGAATATAGTTATGGATGGTGTTAACTGCCAAGGCTGAAGGCCGAGGTGGATAACACCCTCCTCGAACTCCAGTTTTTTGGGTTATACAAAAGCCAAATGCGCTTATTGTATTTTTATTCATTCAAAATAATTGCTTGTTGAAAAAAAGCTAAAACATGTCTACTTCTATGGAAGTTAAGTTCCCATCTACATTTACCTGTTTCTCAGCAAGTTCAGGAGATAAAGGGATGTTTAGTCAAGCAGATATTCTTCAAATCGCAGGTGTCATCTGTTGAGTTGCGTTCTTTCTTTTCTTGCGATGTTTTTAGGCACTAGTTTGGCTATTTCCGCTATCTCCTACTGCTTTATCAAAACAATGCAACTTTATCCCCAGGGATTCTCTGTTGTTGTCCCTTTTTCTGGTGATCACCCTGTAATATTGATGTCATTTTCTGGATATTGCAAACTTCTTCCAAATTTGGTTAACACTAGCTAGTTAAGGAGAATTAGCCGTGGGTTTTAAGCCAAAATGGAGAAATATTGTAAGTGAATGGTAATATTCATTTTTTGGATTAAACTGGCGATACAGTAGGTTTCCAGATAAAAGGGCTGATTGCGTGGCAAAATATCCAACCTGGACTGAAATTTGGGCCTGTCCGCTAGGGTAAATGTTACTGTGATTACTTGTATTTGTATTTGTATTTATTTATTTGCCACACGATTACAATAATTACAAAAAAATACCAAAGAAAATGTAGGAAGAAATAGCGAGAAGGCCTAAAGGAAACTATAAAGCTTATGTTAATTAGGCCTCCTCCATAACAATTTTTCGAAGATGGCACCAAAATTACAGAGACGGATACAAAATAATATCAGGTGGAAAATTAAACTAATCAATATTATGGAAGTTTACAAATAATGTTGAATATTAAAAGACTTTTTCGTAAGATTTCTGTTGGAGTATACTAATAATTATTACAAATAAATGCCTTAAGTGCTCTTTTAAAGGAAAAAGGTGAGGAAGCGTTAATGATATGGGTGTTTAAGGTGTTGTAAAATTTAGGTCCTTGAAAAAAAACGGAAAATTGTTTGGTTCGAGTACGACAGAAAGGCAGACGAAATTTACACGAGTTTCTTGTATTATACGAATGAATTTGACTTTGTAAGGTAAATTTACAATGAAATCTTAAAGGTAGAGTATGGTTTTGATAGGAGTACATGAATAAGCCTAGTTGCATTAAGTATATATCATGAAATTTTAAGATACCAAGATTTTGAAAGACTGGATCAGTATGTGCATTGAAAGTGGTTTTAGCTATAGTTCTGATCACTCGTTTTTGTAAAATCTCAAGACAAATAAGGTTAGTTCTGTAGGTAGAGGCCCAAACTAAGTTGCAGTAAAAAAAGTATGGATAGACTAGAGAAAAATATAGTGTTCGTAAGGTTTTTGTAGATAAATAGAAACTGGATTTACTAATAATTACTTGGTTTTAAATTTCAGCCTAGGTACAGTTTCCAAAATTAGGCTGGATGAATTGCAGAAATAGTGTTTCAAATACTCCAGCGTGATGCATGCCCAAGTACAGTTTGGGCTGAAATTTTAATTTCAATGTGGTTTGTGATATCCAAGCCATTCAAACATTGTTCATAAAAAAGATCTGTTCAGGAAAAGCGGCTGAAATTTATCATGTAAGTGGCCAACCTCGTGCCCTGGGAGTGAGGTTGGTAATTGGCCCCTAAATCAGAGCAATCAATAATGATAACTTTATTATTAAATCAACCACATTATTTAAATGCAAGTGAAAATGCAGTCAATGACTCAGATCAACAATACTGAAAGTAAAATGTTTTGTAAAAGGTTTTGTTGTCTTGTTCTATGGCATTGGAGTTAGTGGAGATTTGTTGTCATATTGACACCTATAATCAAATTTTGCTTAGATTTCAGAGTGGTTTCTTTCAAGAGGCAAAGATAAGTCAGAAGCGGCCTTGTTTAAGGTGAGGCATGTTCAGTTTTGTTGTGAAGCACATGCTATTTGTTGTCTCAATTGAAATTTGAACATAGCGACTGGTTCTTGTGGCCACGACTCTATTATTTTATTTTTCTCCAACAGTATTTTATTAAGAAATTCCGTGCCATTATTGATTCAGCCTCCAGTGATACTAGACAATTGTCAGTTGCAATACAAGGCTATGGTTACTTCTCAAAGGTAAAATATTTTTGTTTTTATACTAAAATCGTATGCAGTTGAAGCTTTGTAACATGATGGAGTTATTAAGATAAGGTGAAATGATTAAGTATTATTTAAATAGTGTTCCATTCAACAAAATTCATGTTCATTCTCAGTTGTATAAAAGTGTCAATGAAAAAAATGATTTATCAGCACCCCACAGCTTTAAATGCTCCCTTAATTGTCTAAATATACAATCCATATTACAGTCAAGACTTCTATACAACCTCTTCCAGTTCTCAATTCTCAAACATCTCTCATAACTTAATAAACTTTGTTTAAAGCAGTTTAGGTTAATCCCTGAAATGCACTCCCAGCCTTAAGAATGCATTACGCTATGTATCTTCTTGTTCCGTAAATTCACTGAGAAGAATTTTTTTTTTTGCGTCATGGAGGAAAGAACATGTGAAAAAAAACGTTTCAGATGGTTTGCAACCTGCAAAGGTGCCACCGCCAATCCTTGCAGAAGTTTAGCAAGTCTCCCAGAGGCACCATCAGGGTTGAGCACCTTCACCAAGTGCAAGTAATACATGGCGGTATATCTCCTTTCCCAGCCAACATGCTTTGAGAGTCGTTTCTACAGCAGAAGAGTGAAACAAAGAGCCCTGGACACCAGTAACTGAAATGCCCTTCGTTAGACCAGTGCTTACTTCTCTAGTTATTTCTACATATTTTCCAATGCTTTTGACAAGACAGTTGGCTGTCTGTGTATTTCTGCAAACACTAAACATGCTTAAAGAGTAGCCCTTCATCATTTGGGAAATGCAAAAGCTCTGTATCTTTCACTTGGCTGAGGTCAGCGAGTCTTGTGCAATACATACATACTTGCAAACATTCTTTATTCAATTTGTCATAAAAACAAATAATATTAAAATAACACCCTGAAAAGGACGTTTGGGAGATGGACCCTAAATTAATTAATTAGTTTCCAGCCTCCACATTGTAGCCGGGCAACTCATTCCATTAGTGCATGATTCTTGAAAAAAATATTTATAACAATTACACTTTGTTGTTTTTACTTATTGTTTGTACCTATGACTGGATATAGTAACCTTTGAAGCAAGCTCAAAGTAATCACAAAAACGGCGATTGTATATTTTGAATACAATTTTATAGCATTCAATCTATGAAATGTATAATCACTCAACAACGATCAACTCAGAGCTTCACAGTGGTCTTCTTATGGCCTCTAACCTTTTGCTGCCCTAATGCCAATCAATATCTCTGACTAAATATGAACACCATACAGTCGAAGTTTTGTCTTTGTCCACTCCAATTCACTCTCTAGATGTTGAGATAAATTTGTCGGTTTCTCCTCCAAGATGGGAGTAGCCGTTTTGGGTGAAATGGGGAAAAATTTCTGCTTCTGATCTGGTTTTAATGAAACCTAGCCTGAATTTCATCCGATTACTTTGAGTCGTTATTACTCCCTCAGTAACATCTGAATTGACTGGCCGTTAATGCCATCCAGTGACGTCACTACTCTTTGACCTTTGCTTTAATTCATGCATACTGTAATCAAAGTCGCTCACAATCACGCAATGAAATAAACACACACACGGAACACTTACTTTCTTTAATTGAAAAGAAGCTATTTGGGCCTTAGCGCAAAAAAAAAAGCAAGGAGACAAGAACGAAAAGTTAACATAATCATTACACTTGACGGTAAAAATAGCAAGAAGGTCGAATTATGACATTGATCTCAGAAAACTTCACGTAAACAAAATGACGGTCGCCGAAACCACAAAGCGACTCTAAATGAAAAACCTACCGACTCTCCTTGTTGATTCTTCATTCGCAGTTCAATGTAGCATTTCAGTTTCGAAGACAAGGACAATTTTGCTGTTTAAGATAAAGATGTATTAAGCTTATCGAAATGTTTGAACTAAACGAAAGAATGCCAGCGATGCGATCCGCTGAATATCAAGCGACAATCCTGCTAAAATTTTTCGTAATTATACATAATTAGGCGAATGTTTAGACAATCAACCAATCAAAATCGCTACCCGGTTTTCGGGTAGTGAGTGGCGTCACTGGACGGCATTAACGGCCGGTCGATTCAGACGTTCTTGAGAGGAGAAAATTGCTCGAAGCAATCGGATTAATTTCAGGCTAAATGAAACCCTCCCCAAGTAGAATCTGCTTAAAATCCAACATTTGTGGGCCAGGAAAAATAATGGGCCTTACCTGGTAAAATGGTAGGCAGCAAGAAAAATGGCTGACCTAGCTGCCACCTGATTGATAATGGTTATTGACAGTGTTCAAAGTGGCATATTCACCCTTATTAGGTGCTACCTGTAGCTCTCTATTATCATGATTGTTGATATATGACAAACAGAGAAATATTCCCATAGCATAGAAATAAGTTGCTAACAAGGAAATTGTATAATAAACAAAATTCAACTGTTTCAATTTTAAATGAGCTAACGCTTGCTTGGCTTTTAGCTGTCTGATAGATAAATGTACGGTGCTGACTATATCTTCCAGTAGTGTCTCACTGTTTTCATGCATTTCAATGGCAACTTTGCACAATGAATCCACTGTTCAATTCTTGATTCATTTATTGGTTGCAATGTTCTTAAAAATGACGTGCTTCACATTCCCATTCCTCTAGGTTTGTAGATGAGGTAGCGATATATTGAAAATGCAACTTCTCAAAGCGAGCAAAGGGTTCTTCAATGTCCAGTAATTTTCCGGTACTTCGTTGTTATCATTAAGTTATGCGCCTTGCCTTTAATTTTTTTAGTTGCAGGCTATGTAGAGAACTTTTTAAATGAAAACAGAGAGTGTCTTCTTTGCTTTTCATTTCCGGACACCATGACATTCACTCAGATCAGAACAAAAGGAAAATACGGAATTAATAATGCAAACTGCATGAAAACTTTGCCAAAAAGAAAGTACAGATGAATAAGAAAACGAGCAAAAATACAGAAAAAACTATACTTACAAGAGTTGTATGGCAACTCTGTATAAGAAAGAACACTTCCTTACTAAACTGAACTAGCAGCAATAAACGTGATGAACTTACAAAAATTGACAGTAATGATTACACAATGGGATACCAATAACAGAATTACAGAAAAATATGCATATTGCATATCACCAAATTTGAAAGCGAGAGTAACATCAAAAACACAAAATAAGGAATGACAAATTCGATAATCTCTCATGGCTACAGCAAGTACAGCAAAAGCCCACATATAAGAACCTAGAATTTCCAAGATCAGGCTGAACAGGTTCTTACATTTTAGGGTAGTTTTTCACAATTTAGGCTGATTAGGTTCTTAAAAGGCTCTTATTTTTCAGAGAAAACATTGCAGAAACATTGTACAACTAATACATAATGGCAAACAATCAAGGTACAAGAAGATCATCAATACATTTCTATATATTTTTAAATACGTTATTAAGATTTTAAATCGTCTAAACTGCGCAGTAGCTTATGGAAAACACTTCTAGTGAAAATCCAAACAAATGTGAATCAAAGAAAACATATACACAATAACCTTTTGTCAAAAGTTTCTCACACAATTAAAATCGAGAATTTGACCATCAAAATTGGAGTGATTTGTTTATATAAAAACCTATTTTTTGGCAGGCTGAACAGGTTCTTAATATATGTTTGGGTGTTTAAATGCCAAATTTCCTCCTGTAGGTTTTATGTGCGGGTTTTTACTGTATTAACAATATTGAAGCCTCCTTACTACAGTGACTTAATTTGTTCGTAAACTAGTCTGCCATTGACAGCTGGTGTCAGTTTTGCTTACTTTTCTATGAATTAAGATCATTAACCAAGTAAATTCTCAACTAAATCTAACTACACTTTAGTAACAACAACAACAATAATCTTTATTTTTCACAAAGCTAAAGATTAAGTTTCACAAAACAGGACGGGCCTGCAGGTAGCTAGTGCTATTAT
>JBBMOI010000009.1:9100000-9110000 GCA_038088405.1 Porites divaricata
TGCGACTATTTTTTCCCCATTGAACTACCCTGGAATCTTTGCAATTGATAGATACCAAGCGCTGGTAAAAATTGTAATTTGTTTATTAATCTTTAGGATGTCAGTTTGATTGGAGAAAAACTTGAACAGCGTAAAAACATGCACAATATATTGTATGATGAGATGATAAAGGCCATACTGCACATTATCCACAAGCTGGACTTGTCTTCTAGTAAGGGGATGGATTCAGATTTTGAGGTAACATACTGCTGATGGTAAATATAAGGTGCAAGGGATTGTTGTTCATAATACTTACTCCTTGAACGAAAGAGAGATACGAAATGGAGCTGTGCTCAATTCATTTGCGAAACAAACTGTTTCATTCTCTTTGTGGCTTCATCTTGTGTAATGACCTATTGATAACGATTTCAAATGTGGGCTGGGTGCACAACAACAGAGTAGGAAAGATTTTTTGAACACTGACCTCGGTGCACAAGTAAAAAAACAAGTTAGAACTTTCTGTAATGATGTAAATCATCACAGTAAAATGACATTATAAGCATGACACTATACAGTATTAATAGCAATCGTCATTACTTGAAATGATTTAGTGCTGGTCATGTTCACTAGACATCTTCCAGAGTGAGCACTAGTGTATTAATTTTAAACTAATTAAATAGAAGGCACAGTAAAGGATGGCAGGATAGCAGCAGGGGAAAACTGAATTCCCATTCTAAGGTTACTCTTCTGTAATAAACATGTACACATTAAAAAAACTTAGGCTAATAATGTTATAAAGATAATAAGATAAATCTATTCACGAGATAAGGGAAAAATAATGCAAATAACGAAAATTGATAGAATTGATGAAAATACAATACACAGAGGGTATAATACATAGAGAGTGTGACTATTAAGAGCGGCTTTCCGTATGTTTTTGCTCATTTTTGGCTCATCGATAACCCTTAATAAGTAATGAACCATACTGTAGTTAGTTTTCCCAAATAACGTGTTCTTTTGTTAAAATTTGAGAAAACACATTTTGTTCGTTCAGAGCTCAAAATCCACTTACGGTAAAGCGAAATTTCACACAATTCCATTGACTTGTACATCAAACCACAATGATTTGGCAGCCTTTGAAAAACACAAATAGTTTTTGTGACCCTTGCTTTCTTATAAGACAATAAATTTGTGAAAGCTGTGATAATTTTATGGCCAAAAAGGTATCTTACAAATAGGCCCTATTGACAATTTCTACCATTAAAAATTATAGGGATAAAATAATGCAAATTTTTACAATGCACTGTAACTTAAAATTCCGCAAATTGACTTTCTACGCCTTAACTAGTCTCCAGTCTATTAGAAAATCGAAACAAATCTTTGGGCAAACGATTTTAAGTAGTCTGCAAGACCTCGAGTTCAACCCTAATTTTGCAAAAAATCGCGACATTCCAGTTGTTAAAAATAGCATTACACTGCCTGTCATGCCAGTGTTACTGATAGATACGCTTTCAACAATTTACTTAAAGGCAAATTAAAAGCCAATTCGAAATTAAATCTTTCAGTAAACCAATTATTCTCATTGATCACAGCTATTTTCTTCAGATATAGATCTTCAACATATAGTGTTCCTGGGAAAGCGTCACACTTTGATGTTCAGTTACAAACTGGCAATTTCCTTCAAAAAATGGTATATAAACAGAACAAAATCTAAAACCTAAAACTATTTACTGAATGAATTTTTGCATTGCGAGATATTTACGAATTAAATCATCGCCAATCAATGCCATTTGGTCTATAGAAACTAAGTATTGGTGCAATAGTTCTTTTCGAAGATTTTACCCTTGCGGTCTCTCAACACTGAAGAAAAAAAAGCTACGTGGGGCTTAACATTAACTCAGTTTTGGGTTGCTTTCGACGTTTCAGAGGAAAATTCCTGAAAGAAATGGAACATCTGAAAAGACATTCGACTATTTTCCTGGTTGAAAACTTCAAGGAGGAAATTCGGACTTCACGTCTTCAAACCTTTTTTGATTAACTGACTTAGGCAATTGTAAACACGATTACCGAACGGAATCAAAATTCATCAGTCCTGAATTCTGCTCACTATTTGCCCAAACCGTGAAGCAACCAGTTTGCCCATGGAAATAGTAGACAAGCCTTGTGTCCAAAAGCCTGCAATACATGCTTCCTCTCATTGCTATCTGCCACTAGGGACATTTCTTCAAAGAGTGGTAAGAGGCGGGTGTATAGCAGACTATGCGTCACATATCTTAAGCACCTTGAGGGGTCTTGTCAAGTGTGTAGTAGATTGTAGCAATGGCAGATCGTTGCGATATCTCTAATTACTTATTAAGAGACACTGTTGATCATAGTGTTTTGTTGTGTAGACTTCAAACTTCATGTGGAATTTCTGGAGCACCATTAGATTGGTTTAAGTTGTACTTGTCAGCATGAAATCAATGTGTTTCCATTCCCGGCGCCCTCTCTGACAATCTTCCTCTTGACTGGGGCGTTCCACAAGGGTCCTGTCTTGGTCCCAATTCTCACCGTTATGCGGATGATTCACAAATGTATTTGTCCTTCAAGCCCGACAACTTGTCAAGTCAACAAGATGCTATAACTGCCATGCAAAAATTGCATTCACGACATTCGCTCATGGTTGGAACATGACAGAATCCTTCTCAATGATGAAAAGTTCTCGTCATTGGCACCCGGGAAACTAATTAAATAGTCAATTGGTGGGAAACTCTGCTATAATGAAATCGTCAGTTGTTAGGAACCTTGGCTCGTACATTGATGACAAGCTGTCAATGAACTCCCACATCAACAAAGTCTGTATTGCATCATTTTACTATCTCTACAACATTAGTGGGAAAATACGTATCGCGTGACTCCTCAGAGACTTTGATTCACGCATTTGTCTCCAGCTGATTAGATTACTGTAACAGTTTACTCTATGGATTGCCACAGGTACAAATCGATGAAATACAGAGTTCAAAATGCAGCTGCAAGGGTTTCTTTTAAGAAACTTAAGTTTTGCTATATAACACCAGTCTTATCTCAGCTTCACTGGCTCCCCACCAAGTATCACATTGAGTTTAAGATTATGCTGATGAGTTTTAAAGCTATTCACGGTATGGCGCCTAATTATATTTGCAAATTGATCAGCTGAAGGAAATCAACACGATATTCCCTCAGATCCAGCAGAAAAGTTAAGTTTGTGGTTCCAAGCGGCAAGATACTCCCAACACTTGGTGGTAGAGCATTCTGTTATGCAGCCCCAAAGCTCTGGAACAACCTATCTAGTGAAATATCCATCCTTGACTCTCTGTCAAAGTTAAATGCCATGTGAAAACATATCTTTTTAAACAAACTTTTAATTTGTAGTAGAGTATTTGTTTCATTTATTTTATTATTTATCATTTATCATGTTATTTCATTTTTAAATCTTTCTACACTGTACCTGCTTGTAAATTTTATTCATTTTTAGTCTTTCTTTTTAACTTATTGTAAAGCGTATTTGATCATGTGCCATGGAAAGTTGCGCAAAATACGTTTTAATCATTTTCATTATCATTAAGGGACACCAACAGAAAACTCGCTATTCCTCTATCCCAGACAAATGTTAAGAAAACAGTTTTCCTGGAGCAGTTCTTTGGAATAGCTTCCTATATATCAGACCAGCAGCAGACGAAGTTTCTTGGGGTTTTGAGGGCTGGCTGCAAACAGTTCTTCTGGAGATCTACACGGTACTTACGTAAAGCAGACTAAGGCTCGTAGTGTAATTCGGTTTTGTTACAAAGACAAAGGTAAGCCGGTTTTGGAGGCCTTCTTGGGCGTCTAAGTTTCATGGACTAAGGCTACAGAGGATGAGGAAAGTCCTCCAGTCTGTCTTCCCTTTCTAGGTGTTCCCATTCGTTCGTTACAAGATTCTTCTTAGGTTAAGTATTATACTCTATTTTCTTTCCCTATTTTTATTGTTATTTTTTTTGCGGAAAAGACGATGTTCTCTTTCCAGACACTGTTGAAAGGAACTTTCAGTCTTTTAACCTGTCATCTGCAGTTCAGTATTACAGCTAGAGTTTCCATGACACTAAATCGTCAATCAGAGCAAAGTCTCTCAGACCACAAAGCAGCCTGTACTTTTTGCGTAAGCCAAGAACGCGGAATAGTCAAACAAATGTTCTGAAGCAAAAAAAAAAATGGTCGCTCCCTCTTGTCTGGAGCAGATGGGGGGGGAGTGAGTGATACTAAGGAGAGAAGCAAAAAATACGTCTAAAAAATACGATAGAAACTGTAAAAGAACAAAATGAAAGAAAACAAGAAAAAAATGACAGCTTCGCAGTCTAAAAGCAGTTGAAAAGTTAGTACTACCAAATCTGTTCCTGCTGATCAATAACAAAGTGCGCCAAAAGTGATCGACGCTCAAGTTGAATAATACCATAAACATTTGGAAATGAAGGACGTAGGTATCCTGTAACAGGCCTTCAGATAGTTGGAAAAACACAAAGAAAAGTGAGCTAGAAAAAATGGCCAAGGGGCGGGGTTAGGGAGAGAGGGCGAAAGGTCCCTCTACTCTCTCCCTCTTACTCTCTTCCACGTTTGTTTTCCCTGGTTCCCCATTTTGCGCTACTGTCGACTATTCACTATCCAATATGCACTGTCCACTATGCCTAAATTAGACTACCTCATAGTGGGCCAGAGAGTTTTTTTCAATGCCGATGCAAGGGATCCATGGTCTATAGATGTCCATTTAGGAGCATTTGACATTTTTAAAAGCTCATACTCGCGCTGCAGCTATCCCTGCTTTAGCATTAGTGAAACACCACTGTTTTTTATATTCGGTTTTGCTGTAGAGGAAAGTTTCTGGAGATTTGTTCTTGATCATGGTGTTTCATCGTTGATCGAAACGACTTAAAATGTTTTCTGAAACATTCGTTACAATGTACCTTTATAAGAGTGATAGTAATACATCGAAACATACATGCATACTCATACGTAATTACTTGTAAGAGAAAACTCTCAAGAAAAAAAAGTTTTCTAATTAGTTACTATCAGTTGTCCCCGTGTTAAATTTAACGTATGTGCCTTTTGATGGATTCTTAAGTTGATAAAACACAGCACTGTACTAATTTAAAGTCGCTCAAAAAAGCCGACTTTTGGACATTTCTACACCATATATTGTACCCAAACAAAATGGCTCTTCTAAATAAGATAAGTGTATTGAAAGATGTAATATAGATTGTATGCTGGAATTTGGCATATGATCAGCATTGTGTATCTTTCGTTAACACCACTGGCGTGACGGGCTGTGTAACGCTACTTTTAACTACTGGAATGTTGCGATTTTTCGCCAAATTAGGGTTGAACTCGAGGTCTTGAAGGAATGATCGTCGCAGTGAAACGTGATTTATGCAATTGCGTAAAGAAGCCTGAAAAAAGTTCAGGACTTCAACGGGGTTTGAACCTGTGACCTCGCGATACCGGTGCGATGCTCTACCAACTGAGCTATGAAGCCACTGACGTTGGGAGCAGGTCAATTGTGAAATATGATTCATTTCATATATCATTCTTTCATGGGAACATATGAACCCACAATTATTGACCTGCTCCCAACGTCAGTGGCTTCATAGCTCAGTTGCTAGAGCATTGCACCTGTATCGCGAGGTCACGGGTTCAAACCCCGTTGAAGTCCTGAATTTTTTTCAGGCTTCTTTACCCAATTGCATAAATTGCATTTCACTGCGACGATCTTTCCTTCACTTCATTTCATTTCCGCAGTTCATATATGATTCATTTCATATGTCATTAATACCTTTTTGGCCACAAAATTATTACAGCTTTCACAAATTTATTGTCTTATAAGAAAGAAAGGATCATAAAAACTATTTGTGTTTTTCAAAGGGTGCCAGATCGTTGTGGTTTGATGTACAAGTTAATGGATTTTGTGTAAAATTTCGCTTTACTGGAGGTGGATTTTGAGCTCTGAACGGGGAAACTGCGCTTTCTTGAATTTTAACAAATGAACATGTTATTTGGGAAAACTAACTATAGCATGTTTCATTACTCATTAAGGCTTATCGATGAGCCACAAATGAGCGAAATTCGAATTTTAAACTTGTGCCACAAACAGTCGATTTTGGTCGATATTTACAGACAGTCGCTCTTAATACAGCTTTGAGCACAAATAACTTAAAAGGGGGTTTCATGGTATTTCATTTTGTTAACAGGGAGATGGCCTACTTGAGGCTGGTACATCACCTGTATATAAGGAGCAAATATCGATGTCTGATCCAGTTGCAGGCCTTCAGCCCAAAGTGCCTAAAGACTTCATAATTTTTATAAATTTGATTGAATTTTGCAAGTGAGTTTCAAGTAGTTAATACGAATGACATTCTGTCATACAAGGCACCTCAAAATGAAGCTCATTCATCATTTCCAAAAGTTCATTCCTTCTAAATTGACATCTTGCGTATAGCTCGTGGTGGTCTAAGCAATCCAGGGGATTTGTATGGTCATGGAATACTGTTTCTGTTTGTACAGCACATAGTGCATCTAGGTTTTGGAAAAAGAAACAGTATAAGCATCATTTTGAAACTTGTGACACGTGGTAAATAAAGCCAATTAAGACCACCTTATGACTAGCTAAACACCTACCCCCTATCTGGTCTCAATCTTAGTCCCATGTAAAAAAGACTTTAGCTAACACCAAAACATGTGTAACAAACGAAATGTTCACGTCTTACTTAAGGTCTGACGTTTCCAGTTAGTACGGTTTGTATCCCTTTTACGAAACCAACCCAGAGCACTCTGCTGATTAACTTACTAGCATTTCTAATTGAGTTGCTCTGGAAATTAGTGGGATAGCAAAGATTGGGCCTGAAACACTAAGTCAAGAAGTCATGTCATGCATGTCTGTCATGACCTTAAAAGATAAATGAACATTTCATTTTATTTCAACAAATCATCCACTTTTGTCTTAATCACAGCAATCATTTCTTGGAAATATTTCGATTAGCGCCTCGTGCCCCCAAGTTTCGAGTTTCAGTATTTATAAGCCTCCCCATGGACAACTTCTAATAAATCAGTCCTGAAATGAATGAGTGAATCAATCCTAATTAAATCCTGTATAGGTAGAAATAATTCTAACATTTGTACTAAGCAGTGTATTTAAACTGCATTGTTAACGAAAAAAGAGGTCAGTTCATAGAGTAATGACAAAATTGCAAGTAGATTATTTGGCTGACATAAGTAATACAGGGTGTCCCAAAAGTTCGTTCCTCTACTTCATAAGTCTGTATTTCAGTACGATTGGGCTTGGTAAGCAAATCATTTCAATATAGTTCACTATTTTCATAGTTGTTGTGCCATCTTTTGACTCGAATATTCAATCTGTGTACTTCCGCACCAAAGGTGAGCGTGCGCGAGTGTATGTTCCAGTCACATATTTTTTGAATTTCATAGCCCGAATTGCTCGAACTCCTTCCTTGTTTTTTTGTAAATATCACGAAAGATAAACCCCCTTAACGCAAAAACGTTCAGCTGCATGAGAGCATAAGCCTGTATACTTCGATTTACTGGCTTATCTGTTGTAGAAATTGCTAAAAACTGGAAAAATGCGAATGTTGGGTGGTAGAAGGATCATGGAGAAATGAAGGTTTTGAAGGCAAGAAACTAAGGGGAAGACCAAAAGCCCTGAATAAAGTAGCTAAAATAGTTTTAAAGAAGGCTAGATACAAAATAAGAGACTTGACAAGGAAGCTCAGTCTCACATAGTTAGCAAGCCAAATAAAAGGGTCATGAAAAGCTGTTTAAAATTTTCAAAATTAGAGGCCCCTGAGATGGCAAAGAAACCTCTGCTTATAGTCTGCCAATTAACGCCCAGTTCGTTTCAAATTTGTAAAGAAGTACAAAAGCCTTACTGTGGAAGGGGGCCTGGATTATTATCTTTTTTGGATGAATGCCCAAAATATATTTTTTTCAGCTGCCTAAACTAAACAAATGTTGTTTGGGGTTGAACTGAATCCTGTGCACCAGGTGATAAAAAAGCTCAAAATGGATCATTTGTGGGTCTATACACTGTATCCCACTTAATGCCGCAACGGCTACAGAATGTGATAAAAAAACAAAAAGGACATGCCAAGTACTGAAATTCTGAATACATGTACTTGATAGAGAAATAAACATCTTCTAGAAATTTCATGTAAAAATAAAGTTTTGATCAAAAGTTGTAGTGCATGAGATTAGAGGAACGAACTTTTGGGTCACCTTGTATTGCTGCATGAATTCTTAGAACTTAAAATAAATGGCTATCATCATTATTTTTCCTAGGTGCGTTTTACCAAAGTATTGTGTGGAAATGTTTGAGAACTGGATGTATGTATTTGGTAGGGAAATAATTGTTATGTCTACAAGGTAGGTTATTTGAGTTTTGATAAGTACTGGAATGACAGGTTCCTGTGCAGTTATGCCTTATCCATCTCCAAATGTTTCTTTTTGCTATTTTGTTTCTAAACATGATGCATGCTTTAACATAAACACGTAAACAGTGGTTTAAGCTTATGCTGGAAATGCTTTGTTTATGCATACTGCTCATCTTCCTTTGTGCTCAGCTTGAATTAAGAGCCCTTCGCAATGAAAAGGAAATGAATACTTACCCACCCCCTCTTAATTTTTTTCTCATTCATTATTAGTACTAAGGGAAATAAAGAATGCCAGACCCAACAGTCCATTTTAGTTAACAGGGCTCAAAATAATTTTTGGACAGTGGCAGGTCATGTCGACTGGCAAAACAAGTTTTAGCTCAGTCATGCCTCATTTCTGTCTGATCAAAAAATGGCCAGCCAAACAAAATGTAGTTCAGTCATGCTGGCTTGTCTTTGTCAGTTCAAAATACGTGGACAAAAATATTGCCTCATATGCTCAAAAACTCAGTTGCACTGCAAAATGGGGAAATGGGGTTTTGGAAAATATTCCATAGCAATGAAGAGTAAGGAGAGATGGCTGTATCTGCAGGCTTGTATATGTTGTGTTTCCCTTCTCTTTTAGCAAACCGCTTATTATCATGCACAAAGCAGCCGAACGTGCCTGTCTCAACTGTGTTGCCCAACTGCAAGCAACTTAAATATTTTATGATTTAACTTGTTTCAAAATTTACAGAATAAGTGTGAATACATATGTCTTTCTAGTGATTTATTTGAAAGCCTTGCACTTGACCAGTCACAATGACTGGCTAACGGAAAGTTTGTCGAACAAATGGTCATCTTGGCCAGACATTGTCTGTTGATCAGCCATTATTTTGAGCCCTGGTTATGACTTTTTTGTACTAATCTGTGCCTTTAAAATCTAGTGTATGTTTCAACAGTGTGTTTGTTTTTTTGTTGGTATTTTCTGAGCAATTTTGTGGTAGCAGTTAATGGAAATAACAGTTGCAAGTTCCCATGGGTTGTTTATTAACTTTGTGCAATAGGTCCAATAATGCTTTTGTTGGGGGTCTCACCTTAAGTAAGTTCCTTCTTTCTTAAGCTCATGCTGCCTCTATTCTATGTTAAACCATGCATCCCAGATACTTCACTGCGGATTAACAGCATGATTTTAAAGCAGAGTGTAAAGATAGTATACTTAAAATGGTTTGTGTTTCATGCTTCACATTATGTTGCAGGACATCTTGTGAACGTTTTTGTAAATGAATCTATATCTTCCAGGTTTCCAGTTGTCAGTGGGTTCTACAAATTGTTGGAAATTTGCATGAAAATCTGCAACAGGATTTCCTTTTTTAAGGTACTATTAATGACAATTGTGCAACTGAAGTACTTCCTCAATCATTAATTTAATAATGGCAGTTCAAACAAATTTCTGTCAAAAGTAGTTAACGTTCATGGTGGTAATAATACGTAGTAGCTATACAAATGAACCAATTTCTGTTTGCTGCTCAGGACCCTTTTACCACCCTAATGGTCCAACATGATTCTTAGACAGGCAAACCTTGTTGTTAACCTCGCGACTCTGGTCCCTGATA